>CAJNDV010037296.1:53935-71766 GCA_905221635.1 Symbiodinium sp. CCMP2456 | reverse complement strand
GCAGTAGCAGCAGTAGCAGTAGCAGTAGCAGCAGTAGCAGCGGCAGCGGCAGCGGCAGCAGTAGCAGTAGCCGTAGCCGTAGCCGTAGCCGTAGCCGTAGCCGTAGCCGTAGCCGTAGCCGTAGCCGCAGCCGCAGCCGCAGCCGCAGCCGCAGCCGCAGACGTAGCCGTCGCCGTGGCCGTAGCCGTAGCAGTAGCAGTAGCAGTAGCAGTAGCAGTAGCAGTAGTCGTCGTCGTCGTCGTCGTCGTCGTAGTCATACACGGACGAGGAACAATAGTTGTAACGGCAGCAACCGCCGCAGCAGCAACGGGAGTCGTTCTGGTAGTCGGCGTCGGCGTCGTCGTCCCCGTGTTGGTTGTTGCGATTGTGGTGGTCGTTGGTGTTGTTGTTGTTGTTGCTGTTATTGTTGTGGTGGTGTTGGATCGTAGCGGCAGCGCCAGCAGTGGTCCGAGTGGAGTAGAGGCGCAAGTATTCGTAGTAATCGCTGGTCGCTGGTAGCTCTCGAGTCACGTCGCTATTGATTGCCCCATCGTCGCTTGAGTCATTCTTTGAAGTCGCGAACGCTATGGACGTGCCCAGAACCCTTTAACCATTGAGTCCTCAACCTTGTACGACATCGCCAAAGGCCCTAAAGGAAGCAGAGCGGCCCGAATTGACAATCCTCGCGAACTCGGGGTTCACATCCACCTGTGCACCAAGAAACCATCCAGGGGTCTTCGGGAGATTTAGAACCTTAAATCCGCAGCTCAAACGGCGACTCCAAGGTTGGCCAAGGCAAGAAGCTGAGGGGTGACCCGAAACTGGTGCAAGACGCTAGCTTGTCATCATCCCTAACCCATGCTCCAGCTGTCTAGGGCTCTTGGAGGCTTGATCTTCATCTTCATCAGTTGCATCGTCTCCCCGGAAGAGGTCTTGGTTCAGGGTTCGAAGACGGGGAAGCCTCCTCAGGTTTGAAGCGACTCTCTCTGACCATTGCAACTAGAAAGTGACTTGGTTGAACTTTTTAGAGTTGAGAATCTGAACACGCCCTAATGGTACCCGCTGGAGAACATACTCGCCATCGTGACCACAAAGATGGTACTGATGGCAAGATAGCGTGTGCTAGCCACAGACCAGGGACTATACGGTATTCTGACCCTTATAGCCCTTATAGTGCCTCTCAGCACTTAAAATGGTCCCTCTGTCGCTACCAAGGAGCCAGGCTTTTGATGACCTCCCTGACCATCTCCGCCATGAAGGTCTTCTCCTGAAAAACCCTAATTCATCCAAGGGTTTAAGAAACCTCAGGTTTTGCGCTTGGGGCGTATTCAGGTTTTGCCGAGTTTGGGCCTTTGAGCTTAGGTTCAAGAGTTTACTATGCTAGACCCTCACTGAGGAATGAGTATCGAGCCTCGTGCACTGAGATCTTGCCAATTCGAGTTCTCCTGTGCTTGATACCTTTCGGGACGAAATACTACTTCCAGTTCTTCAATCAAAAAAATACCTCAAACTAAACCCCCTACCTGGCACTTAAACCACATTCTGAAACCCGGGCCACTCTGAGAAACTCGCAAGTCCAACAGCCCCGCGGCCGGATCAACACCGTAAGCCAGAAGGATTTCATAGAGTTTTGTAACGGTCGTAACGGTTTTGATGAGATTTAGAATCGTTCTGTGTGGAGTTGTAGAGGTTTAGCTCCCATGATATTCATGCATTAACGTCTCTTGTGAAAGTAGTGCGAAACACAAACCCCGCTACAGCCATCTATCCCCGATCTCCAAACCCAACACCCCCAAAACTCTGAACTTTGCCCTAAGGTTTATAAACTCGAAACGCTCGAAACAGCTCTTGTGAATCCCAAAAAGCCTTCGCATCCTTGAACCTTTAAAGGCGCTGTTGTACATCCAAAAAACTTATAGATCCGACAACCCTGGCCTAGAACCGGCAAGTAGAACCCTTATAGAACCCTATATTTAACCCTAAGCCCGGGGCTCCCAACCTCGGGCTCCAAGCTCTGTAGGGGCTCATAGAAAAGCACCACATCCTCGGAGATCTTGGGGCTCGAAGGACGAGACCACATGCAGACATACAGAGATAACAGAGAAACAGACTTACATACATGCGTATAGCTACGCGTATATAGCTCTATGAGAGAAGGTTTTCCTGATGATAGCGCTGCTTCTACTCTTACGAGAAGGTCCTGGGCTAAATACGGAGCTTCAGGCTTCTCCAGAGCCTCAGGGTATCGGGCCAATTTTTTCAGCTCGAATGCTGAGCTTGAACAAAGGTTGGAGGGAAGATGCTTTAGCGTGGTTAGGGCGGCCAGGGCTCACGATCTTTATGGATATTCATTCAAATGACGGAAAGCTTCTGTGAACAAACCTATTCCCAAAACCATGAGCCATAAACAGTTTTTGAAGTTCAGGGGCTGCTCCGTAGAGGCTGGGATCTGAAATCTCTGTCCAACCCTTTGAGAAAAACGAAGCACTGCCTGGCTCCCGAAACAGCACCGTTGGAATGAGGGGTCGTCTTCATCAGAATAGGGTGTTATGACATGGGGGCTTTTTCAGCAACGGGTGCTGGGGAATAGTAGACTATAATGATAATACGGAACCTTAAGGACTAGTACTACCGACCATTCCGACCCCTACAAAAAGCCAAAACGCAAAAGACCCCGCACTAAACCGCAACATCCAAAACCGCTAAACCCTAAGAAACCACAAGCCTGGGAATTTCAGTAAAGCGGCGGCAAAGCCGTCCATCGGATCCCAGCGAGACCGAGCGTGATCTCGCAGTGCCGACACTTCCTGGTTTGAGCGAGCTTAAAGGCTGTAATCCAGAAAGGGTTTCTTCTAAAGGCTCCTGTACTGGGTGCAGGGTGCTGTGAAAGAAGGGGCCTTAAAATTTGCAGCCAGGTTTTGAGGCGTATTATGCTGAGCTCACATCTGGCCGTTTGGGTATTTCGTACGCTAGGCCTTGGGGCTTGGGGCCCTCTCTGGTCTGACGAGATTGTGTTTAGAGGGGGGACTTTTGAAGAGCACGCGGGTTTGAGCTTCGTATACGGACCCCAGTACTTCGAACAACTGGACTGACTTACCCAACTTACAAAAGAAGAGCATCCACTTCGGGCTTTGCTGACGGGGGGTCTTCTGAAGAGGTCAGTCTGAAGAACTAGCAGTCTGCAAGCCGAACAGGCGCCTTCAACAACCCACTTTTTTAACAACTAAAACCTCCAAAAACCCTACAAATAGCCATTTAAGCCCAAGTAGAGCACGGAACTAGCCTTCAATCAAAACCCTCCTAGCAGCGGGGCCTCCTTGTCATTGAACGAAACGAGCTTTAGGGACCAATGAGACTATTTAGGGCCTAATTACGAGTAACTATATGAAGAAACCTTGGGGAACACTGTTGCTCATTACTCAGGCCCCCTTATCCGATTGTGCAACTCGGGCCTTCAAGTAGGTCTCCCGGGTCATCCGCACTTGCGTCCGTAGCCGCTGGAGGCCTTCAACGGGGATCCAATACAGGGATCTTATAGTAATGTTATAGGTAGTGCAGGGACCTGAACTTTAAACATTAAAGCCGTATTACCCTGAGTGTCCTGGGTACAATTTCAAGTCCGAGGCTCTTCGTGTTCGCTTTAGCGGCGCTTAGCGGCGCATGCAAAACAAACTTGGCAGACTAAGCACCGGAAACCCAGAACCTATCAAAACCTCAAATACATTGCAGACATGTCGAACCCATCAGCACAACCATCCGAAATCTCAAACCCTAAACCTAAACCGCCAGAACCCCCAACGCCCAGGCCCGCAACCCGAAACTCCCACACAGAACAGATTCGAAGCTGGCGCCTAGCTCCAACTCTTTCTTGTGCTCTCGCAGTGGCTTCACGAAGTCATGCCAACCTGAGCTAGGGCTAAGGGTCGTTGCTTTTGGCAAGGCCCCGATTGAAGACCACATTAAATGAAGAAGCCCATGATTCAGGTATGAGGGCCCCTGTACGGCGGAGACTGGGCATCTTGCGTGTGAGATCCTCATGCTTGTGTGGGTGCTTCCTGAATGGGTTACAGCTCACAGCTTGGGTTTCATGGGGTTTCTTTGTCGCTCCCTGTAAGGCAGGTCAATGTCCAGGCGATGCAGGTTTTTTACCCCAGTAACCCTAAACCCTGAACCCTTGGTCCGTCTCATATGTTTGGGGAGTATCAGGGTGAAGCTCTGGTGGTTTCAGTTTAGGCTCGACCGGCTTCAAAGCGGTGTAAAGCATGTCGTTGCCAAACGCTTAGGGATGGATACGCGGTTTGTAGGGGTTGGTTGTCAAGGGATGAAGGGCTTGGGGAGGGGAAGGCGCGGGGGCGGCGGCCGGGCTTTTGATCCTTAGAAGAACACATGCGAGCGCGCCGGCTTTTGGGTGGCCTTGCGGTCAAAAATATAGAGTAAGTATAGTTGCTATCTGCTATTTAGTACACAAAGGCCCATAAGTACATGAGTACATGCTATCCATTACGAATTTTTCAGGCACGCATAGCAATAGTGATCGGGGGCTGGAGGGCCTTCTAAACCAGCTTTTGCAAGCCGGAGTGCAAAGGTGGGCCGTGCAAAGCTTCGTGTCGTGGACCGCCTTCGATTCGGGGGTTTCAATGCTGAGGGCGTCCTGTTCAGTTAGTCGACGCTCAACTCGAACACCTGAACTGAAGCCTAAACCCAGCAACCCTGACCACCAGAACCCTAAAACCTCCAGAAACTGTAAACCCTTTGACCCTCAACACCAAAACCGTAAGCGTTTCGACACTGTCATCATAGACTGAAGGGCAAAACCGAAGAATGAACTCCCTCTCGCTTGCGGACTCCGGATTGACTGTTGAACGGCTCTATAGGGTAGGGTGTTTAGAGTTTGGGTTTTGGTTTTGGGTGGTGGAGCAAGGTTTTTGGTCCCATAGCCTCAAATTGGGACTTTGAGACAACAACTCTAGACGTCAACCGATTCTTTGATAATCCCCTCGTCAAAGCAGCCTTCTGGTTTCCGGAAGGAAGCGCTTTTCTGGCCTAACGTCCAAAGTAATCCCAACAACTCCGCGTCAGTTGCTCACGCTAAACCCTAAAAGCCTTGAAAGGGGGAGCCCCCTACCCTAAATCCTTAGTTACAGCCCTGCCGAGCCGTGTCCCTCCAATGTAGGGGCCTGAATCATTAGAATATGGTTGCGCGCTCCTTTATGGGATAATTATGAGACGGAACCCCAAGAAATAATATGTGGATCTAGCAGAATTATTGGAAGGAACACGAAGGAGTATTATTCTTGTCATGATTTCGGCTTCTTTTTTAGTGGCCCCAGACTCAGGCTCGGCAGTCTGCCTCAATCGACTAGTGACTAGGGCTGCTCACGGGTTCTATTCGGGTTTAGGGTTTGGGTTCATCAATCAGGCTTTAGGGTTCATTAGGGTGCAGAGGGCTTGAATACTTAGAACTGGGTCTTACAAGCACTTATAGGATTTCGAAGGGCATGGTAATAGGAGGAGCGTCAACACGCGGACAAGGGTTTCGGGTTGGTTATGCTGCTCTTTCAATACACTTCAGGAATAGCGCGAACAAGTCTTCGGGCTTCTGTTTGTATTACAATAGAGAAGCTGCTTGAGAAGCACTGCATGTCGCAAGCCTAAGTCTAGGCTCGCGGAAACACCAAACACACTCCAATGCCAAGCCTTCGCAAACCTTGTGGGGTTGGGGTGTAAGGTTGATGAAATACCCATACCATACCTCACCCTGCCATACCAAGATGGCAGCATTACATTAGGCTTTCCTGCGACTCGCATCGGCCACGCGCCTTGGCCAGAAAGCTCAAAAGCTGAACTCGATCCAAGGGCTTCTCATTGAGTTCCTCCTCCGGAATGGCTGAGTTTGAAGTTGAAGGCTTTCGGGTTTAGGGCGTCGGGTGTGGCACAAAAATCAGAAAATGCATGAAGTCCTATTGAGTGGTAGCTGGCCTAAAGCGCGGTTAAGAGTAGAAGGTCTTGTGTTACCCGCAGTACTGGTCCACATGCCAGAAGGCCCAGAGGCCAGGGGAAAGGCCGCAACAGACCCTTACCGTACCATCACCCCAGGGCCCAGGGCGAGCCAAGCTCCCCTTAGAGCCCTGAAAGGCCCGAAACAAACCCCGTAAGCCCTGAAAACAAGCCTCAAAGGAACCCCTTAACGGAACCTTTCTGCGGACCTACGGCAACCCGGAGAGTGTAGGGCCCCCAGCTGCACCGATCAGGAGGCTCTCGTGCACGGCACGCATGGTTCGGGAAGACTGGGCCATGAGCCTTGGGCTTCTGGAGGCTTCGAGCCAGGGTTCTATTGGGCTTTAGGGCTTAGGGTTCAGGGAGGGTTGTGTTGAGGGTTTTTCTATGAGTGTACCACAAGGGTTCCGTGAGGGTTCAAGGCAGGTTCAGTTGGGGTTCAGACTTTAGGGTTCTATGAGGGTTCTGCTGTGGGTTTGGTTTAGGGTCAGTGTAGAAGTCTACGAGGTTCTTCTGGGATTTAGTTGCTTGTGTCTCAGGTCAAATGGTTCTCCAATCTTTGGAGTGTTGGCATTCACAGACTGCTGCCGCGGGCAAGCGCCAATGTTCCCAACAAGCTGTAAGTAGTCCTCCGATGGCCTGTTCGAGTTGGTCTTTCCGTGATAAATACAGATCGGGGTGGTAGCAAGGTCTCTTGGGTTCAGCTGGCATTCGATGTCGTGCCGCGGTACGGATTCCAGCAGTCGTTCCAGCAGGGCTGGCTGTCTGCCGAGCTGTCCGCTGGCTTGGTAGGCTCGCGTTGTCAGTCATCTTTTTGTAAAGATTTTAAACTGTTAGTGGTAAAGAAACGCTATCCTCGTTCTTGCTGCTGGGCAGTCGGTACAGAAGTCTCATCTGTTTTGGGTTGCCCGGGCCTAATCAGTCGGTTTTCTGCGGCGCTGTTCGTTGTGATTCTCTCCCTCATCGGATGTTCTTCTTGTACCATCAAACTGACCAATTGTTCGCTGCCGCTGTTTACTTCCCAATTAGAGGCCCGAGGATGAGGCGTTCTTTTCTGTGGTAACGCTTGAACCTAGAACCTCTTAAAGCCCAAAGCCCTCAATTCCTTTAACCCTGAAAGCTCCTCTAAACCTAAGAAACCTCGAGCCCTTGGCCCCTCAACCCTGAAACCGGTCTCCATTGCCCGGCAGCTGCGCGTTCGACAGGACCTGGCCGACGAAGTGTTGGTGATCCTCTGAGGTGGCTGGCCTCGCCGTTTGGGGGGAAGGGGGGCGAGGGGCTGTATTTACTGCAAGGGTTTATAGGGGTTTCGAGGGTTGACTAACCAAGGCTTAAAGGGCCGAAGGGCGTTTTGCAATGGAGGTTTAGTAGGGTTTGTTTTACTTCGCGACTGGGGCTCTACAGGACTTTATCTTTATTATGGCTTTGTAGGTTTCACAAGGTGTTTCCGGGGCTTTCAGGGTTTTGGGCTCTCCGGCGCAGAAGAAACTGCAGCTCTAGCACGGCCACACGCTGGCGCTAGCATTTTTAATCAAAATGCGGCAGAAGCATTTTCTGGGTTCCCGAGAAGTTCTATCGAGTTTGGAAGAACTTTATCACTACGGGGCATTACACGAGTTTCAAAGCGCTTCTAGCTCTACAGGGGTCTTCAATTCTCCGTAAAGTTTTGTGCGACAGGCACTGGTTTTGTACGAGATTGCCATTAGTAGGGTGGCATGCTGTCGTGCGTACAGCTTACAGAGCTTGGATTTGAAGAAGTTGTGGATGTCGGCGGTTGCCTTCTGTTATGCGGGGTTCGAGGGCGTTTATGTCTTGAGTCACAGTAGGGACATTGGTGTTTGGAATAGGTGGGGGGGCACAATCATAGCGTGATGAACACGGGACTACGCGGGATCATTGCTACTTGCGCAGACAACCCATAGTAAGCAAGTGCGGCCACGCCTGCACCCATATTGTGTTTTGTTTTATTCAAACGACCCAAACCGGAAAAAGACCGAAAATCAAACCCCCAAGCCCAACACTGTTAGTCCTAAGCATCCTAAACCTGAAATCATGAACTGGAAAGCATCGAACCCTCAGCCCCTTGGATCTCTCGATGCCTTGGAACCCTGCACTCTAAAATCCCAGAACCCCCATCCTCTATAACCCCAAACACCAATACAAATAACAACAACAGCTATTCTTGACAGCACTAACAATACAAAGCAGCCATATTCATGATAGCGATAAACCATCGCAATACTCATGGACCTTTTTGATATACCACTGAAAACCTGAGAGGGCCTGAACTTGGACATCTCGTGCCATTCTTTGAGGTCGCTTCTTCGGATGCCCGTGGTAAAGGACCTCCGCAAAGGAAATGGCGCAAAGGGATTCACGGTGTAGATTGGGTACTACCCGCACGCAGCAACAGTCTATAGTAGGGCTATTAAGAAGGGCCAAACTCTTCAACATTCCTGAGCGGGGGGCCCCCGTATCCAAGCCATAAAGAGCTCTAGAGGGTGTACAAGAGTCTCAGTAGTGCAAAATAGCGGCTTGAGGTTTACGGTTGAGGGTTGGTGCCTCCAGGTGCACCAAGCAAGCCCCAAGTCCAAACACGGTCGAAGAGTTCCTTTAATGGTTCTTCTAGGGTTCGTTTAAGGATTTCTGTCTAGGATTGAGGGTTCAAGGGTTTGAGGCTTAATGATTCAACCCGGCTACGGTTCATTCGTCTAGGGTCCAGGGTTGTTCTGGTTGAGGAACTTAATTTAAGTTACCATAACAGCGATCTATGGTAAATACAATGTTACCACTGGCTCCTCATTATAGTAACCCCAGGTCAAGCCTCAAGCGCCCGGCTCAGGGCCCTCTTGGAGTTTAGGGGTGCCAGGTTGAAGATTCTAGGAAACGGTTTAGGGTAAGTATAGGGTTTGGGTTTTGGACTGTTGGTTGTTGGCTTAGGGCGAAGCTTCTAGAGTCTAGGGCTCAAGAAGAGCATGCTGCACTTGAGGATGCAACGGCTTCTTGAGATAAAGGACCCTTCTAATAAGGACCTGGCCATTTCAGGTCTGAGTTCCGATCCCTCATTTGTATCATCTGAAAGTCTCGTGTAACTGTAGGATTTAAGGTCTGGTGTTTGCGACTAAGAGTTTGGGACTTGGAGTTCGGGCTCCACACCTTAAGCCCTAAGAACTGGAAACCATAGTGACCCCGCGAACTAGTGACCTCTTAGGGTAAGGTCATAGCCAAGACGGGCAGAAGCGAGTTTCAGCTTTAGGTTATGGTGTTTCGCTGCGAAAGCAGTGAGCAGGCATTGTCCCCTCTGCCCCTGAGGAGCTGGAACTCCGGCCTGTTGATCGTGAGAATCTGTGACACGAGCTGTTGGAAGACAACCTTGTGCTTCTTGTCAACATCCTGCAGGGGACAGGAGGCAAGTGTCTGAAACACTCAAGTCCACCCAAGCGTCTCAACCCTAGGCCTTCAACTCGAAATTCTACACCATCAACTCTCAACCCGAAATCGTTCACCCGAAGACGACGCCCACAGCCCTCTGTGCCAACGCCCACAAATTGCTCGGTTCAGAAAAGTCGGTATTTTTGTTTTGAACACCAGCAAGGCTCGCCGGATAGCTACGACGATGTTCTCTGCTCAAGCATGGACGCCCAAAACGTATCGAGCTACAGTGTGTTGGGGTATGTTCATGACTGTAACATAGGGGGCCGTTGAAAGAGAGCTCTCGGTTCAGGTGTTAGGCAGTGTCCGTGATCTCGAAGAAAACCTGGCATACGAGGGCCTTCGTGCACGACCCGGTGACCGAATGCTCGCATTTCTCCCATCGTTGGAATTATAAACAAATCGCTCGCCACTGAAAGCACCCGATGCATCCCAAAAGCCTGATCATATCCTTCGATCCAGTAGGTTCTATAACATAAACTCCTGGTCAACGATCAAACCTGTAAAAAGCTTGGGGGATCATTGCTCGGCGCATATCAGAAAACCCACGGCCCCACCTGTTGAGTATCTGCTGCGTCCATACCGGAGTGCTTTTGACGTAAACTGTCCGGGGCTTCTAGTCCGTGCTGCTAAGCCATCTTAAAACCCAAAGCTTGCAACCTTGGAACCACTAAAAGCCTGAATGTGGTAGCCTTAAAGACTTCCAGTCTTGAATTGTTGCCAACAAAATAACAACAGCACATTGTTATCATGACTGTGAACCTGATGTTCAAGATGATACTGGGAAGGAACCGGCCCTGTGAGTGATGACCACCATCAGCCCGTTTACTTTGTATTTGTTTCTCTCTTGCTCACATCGCTTGCTTCCGCGAGCCCTGTTCCTGGAGATCGAGATCTTCCAGAAGCTCCAGCTGCGATGCGTCGTAGAAAGCTTTCTTTTGAGGCGCCAGGCCCTGGAAGCCCAGGTGCGGCGTTGAGGGCTCGACTTTTTGCAGCCTTAAGAGCTCGGGGGCTTTTTAGGACCCTCAACACTGGGCCTCGGCTATCCCCAGGCTACTATCAGCAGGCAGAAGCTCAAAGGGTTGGAGCCTATTAAATGGTTGCATGGTCCCCCAGTCTCTGCCTGTTTACACGTCATACAAGTGAGGACGACCCAAGTTTCTGGGTGCTGATCCTCCCTCTCCGTCTTCTTGGATCGGGGCACTTCGCAGGGTTTAAGCTCCATCTTCAGCCACGCTATGCCTTAAATGTCAAGCCTGCCTATGGTTCACGCCGATAGCCGATAGCGAGTGCTTTCATTGCTGCAGACATCTTCTAAATCCGAAGCCCTAACCCCGCAAAATACGCAAGCTGGCCATCTACACTACACCCTGAGCCGAAAGAAATAAAGCATTGAGATGAAATCCACACCAGAATACCTCGCTAAATGCGTCAATCCCCCCGTGCAACAAACACCACGGACTACCTGCTCGAAAACCCAACGTTCAGCAGACCTCTGGAAGTTCCCCAAACTGCGGCTTTTTTCACGCGGGGGGGGTCGACAGGATCCTACTGCTTCAAGTCTATATCCAGTTTATTCCAGTTCTGGATGATTGCTGACATTACATTCCGAAAGTCGCAACAAGTCTGTAGCCTAAGCCCCGAGATCCTGAGCACTGAATCAACCGCCTGAGCAACAGCCAGTCAAGCCGTATGCCTTCGTATGCTGCTTCTTGAGCAGCCGCTGCTTGTCTTGTTTCAAAGACAGCCTTGGTCCGAGATGTTCCATCTGCTTGGCAACAAGAGCGATGGCACTGCGAAGACACAGAGTTTCCTTTTCATGCATCCTCGTACATGGGCTCACAGGTCTAGCAGGGCCTTGGGCTCTTATGTCAGGATCGGCTTCACGGCTTCTTAGCCTGGTCCCAAACCCATGGAACTCCCTGCAGGACCCTTAAAGGGGCCTCAAGATGCAAGCCAAGTCTCTGCACGTTTTCGAGGGCTTTCGACATGAAGTTGCTGCGAAATCCCGGCCAGCGTGCCCGAGCCCGCACCAGAGCCCTGAGCCCTAAGCTGGAACCCCAAACCGCAAAAGGCCCATGCACTCTTGAAGCAGCCCCCTGAAGAGAGGAGAGCTCCTTATCTTGACATATCTCGGCACCCATTCAAACTAGCCATCACTATGAGGGGAATGGAGGCTTTTCTTGAGAGCGAAGCTACAGAAGCTGATCCCAGAATAGTCTTGCAGAGTAGCAGCACCCATGTGAGGATGTCTTTTGGTGAGAAAGGGGTATAAGATTAAATGGGGTTTTCGCACGATCGATCGTACTGCGTGACAAAGTAGATTGGTTTGGGGCTGAGGATTGATAAACTTTTGTACTGGATAACGGGGCGGGGGCATTAACCCCGTACCGAAAAGAACCATCACATTTTCATGTCCTACGAGCAACACGCTTTTCGAGTTCGAGCCAGCAGACGATCATCCGAGGCGAAGGGCTGCATGAAAGACTCCCCAGGCAAAAGGCGTTGAGATGCCCCAATTTCTGAAGCCTTTAACTTAGGGTGTTGGTGAGCGTTTGTAGGGCTTACCACCCACATCACGTGAACCCATATAGATAAATCCTAAACCCTGAACCCTGTCCTCGGGAATGCATGAGGGGGTTGTGGAGATGAAGAACCCAACACAGCAGGTTTAAGCTACAAAGGGTCTCGCGTTCAGGGTGGAGTTTGAGGTCTAGGGTTTAAGTTGGCCGTACAGTCGATGACAAAGGGTTTAATTAGGTTTCAGGGCAAAAGATATGAAGGTTGAGGTGGCAGCATGGTGTGGAGTCTATAAGTTGCAGGTGTAAGGGTTTAAGGGTTCATGGTTCACAGGATCATGTGTTAGGGCATGAGATTGCGGGACTTTTGGAAGAGTCTATTGCGCGAAAGCCTAAAATTAAAAGCAGAAGCCTTCGCGTTCAGGGCCGCGTCAGGACTCTCAGCAGGACTTCGTGTGGAAGACAACTGAGAAATTAAGCACCCAAGAAGCTCCTGGAAAACCTCCGGCAGGTCTATTGCCTCAACCCCTTAGCTTCAAACCCTGCAACTCAAGCATGTTATCTTGGGGTGTCAAGTCTTCGGACACCCGCTTAACACATGATCATTTAAGGGTTTGGGGGAAGCCAATCCAAAACAGCGACAGGGAGGTCAGGTGTTGCTGCGATGAACACGGCTACTTGTTCCCGAAATCCTGCAGCGTGGAGCTATATCTGTACCCGGGGCCTTAAACTTAAACTCGGTCCGTCTTAATCACTACAAGCTACTAGAAATGAGGAATCCATGGCGAAGCAGATGCTGCCCTTGCCCTTTCCCTTTCAAGTTAAGCCCGCACCAACAAGAACCGAGACGAGAAAGGCACCACAAATTTGCTCACGGAAATGAAGGCTGAATTGTGAGCTGACACAGGCTAACCACGAAGCTTTTCAGTGGCCCTTTAAAGAAACTCCGTAAAGCTCAAGAGTCCTTAAGCCCTATACGCCGACTACTGGTAAGTCTCAAGTTCATGGATGGCAGTAGTGTTGAGGGCAGGAGGATTTGGGACTGGAGATGTTCTGCAGTGGAGGTAATGAAAAACCCCAAGCCTCCCTTGCACCTCCAATTTCTTGCACATCTTCAAGCATCAACCTTATGTCCTAAACTTTAAAATAGAATGTCTGAAAATCTTGAAACCCTATTCCCGAAGCCTTGGAATTTGAACCTTATCCACCTGAAATATGCCACCTTCTGGCCTGACTTCTCCCTGAGTAGGTGACACTGACTCCACGATGGGCGAGTTCTCGCCGCCATCGTCGAGATTAGTGCCTGGGCGCAGCTAGGTCTGGTGTTTTGGAAGCTGTGACATACCGCTTCAGAAACGCGCAGTCCATTTATGCCCCGGACTTCCTTCAAACCTTCAGAATCACGGATCACATGGCATCTGCAATTTCGGGAACAGCAACTGCAAGCTGTACATATCTTCACATCAAGCAGTCGTGCAGCTTTCCGTGGGAGGACGGCCCGTGGCCGTGAGAGCCGACCCCAAGAAAAGACCGCTTTAAGCGCAGGGACAGAGGGATTTGTACGTAGTTGGGGGTACTGCTACTTCTCCCAGAACTTTGTAAACAAAGCACTAGGTCCCATGACACTGAGAGCAAGCGTGCAGTTTCTCCGAAGTTGCCGTGCACCGTGAGTCTGAGACTGTTGCCGATCCCTAACGGCGCGAAATCTCTAAAACTCCCCTAAACCCTAAAATGCGGCCTCTACTTTGAGGATCAGGGGGCTCAGTATAAGGTTACTGGTACCTCAAACGGTGTTGTAAGTGGATAGAAGTATAGTTCACCTCATCTGTGACCATAGAGACAAGTCCCACGACCCTTAACCGAACGCCCTTAACCTTCATAGAGTGCCGTTCGAACCCTTGGCAGAACTCTGATGGCACCCTTTAACTTACTAAGTCCCATGATCCTTCAACAACTTACTTGTTCAGTATCCTAGTGGAACTACAGGTCAACTGTAGTACCCCAAAAAAATTAAAGGTTTACCTACTCTGCTACTCCGAGAAGTAACGCAACTGAGCCCCTGGGCGCGCTCGAGCAAGCAACTGCACCGTCTTCACGGTCAGGTTCTGGGCATGGAACAGGGTTTGATCAGGGTTCTTAGAGTTTGGGAGTTTAGGGCTTATCAGGGCTATTGAAGGGGTTCGAAAAGGGCAATATGGGATGCATACAGGGGTCTGAACAATTAGAAGAGGGCATTGGGGAATACCATATCACACATAACTATACAGGGACTACAAGGATACATATATACATATACATATACATATACATATATATACGTGTGTGTGTGTCTGTATAGAGATCTCTGTATAGAGATCTAGAGATCTAGAGATGTAGAGATCTATAGATCTATAGGTATCTAGATATATATACATGTATGTATTGAGCAAGAAGGCTCCACCTTCCAAGAAGACCGATGATACGTGCAGGGCTTGAGGGATTAAGCGCTTGAGGGCTTTTGAGGGATTTATGGCTTACGGGCTTCATGGCTTGCGGGTTTAAGGGCTTGAGGTTTAAGAATTTTCTGTGCTTAGTCTAATTCCTGTGTGTCCCCAAAACCTGCTCCAAGCCCCTGGCCCCATGCCTGATGCATGAACCCTCTTTGCAAGGCCTGACTTCAGGATCCCGGTAAATAACCGTCTGAGGGGAGTGGGCTGAATGTATCAGGGGTCTTCATTGCACCCCAGACCAACGAAGTTGTTCTGCTGCTGCTTTGCTCCCCATGTCAGGCTCTGGTCGCCAAGCCTCCCGTCTCAACACCCTACAAGCCCTACCAAATCCTACTAGTAAGTACGAAACCGTTTGATACAGGAAACTAAATGATTACGTCAGGGCTTCGGTGTATATTCTGCTAGAGTCAGACAATGACCTTACAGGATTAATTTACGGGGGCGTAAAGGGATATTCGCACCAACACACTCAAAAGCGTACTGTATTGTAAACTAACTGGGGTCTTTTTACGGAGCTGCATTTAGGTGATATAATATGGTTTACTTGTTACGATAACTTAACTTGAACTCTGTAACAAGAACCCACATAACCTCCGAGGCCCAAACTGCCGAGCCCTTCCAGCCGGCCTCATCGGCATTGTCCACGAGAGTTTCATCCCAGGGTGGGAGGATGGCATAAAGAGGGGCCTCGGTTTAGCGGAGTAGGGTTTATAGTGCTTGGAGCGATAGGTGTTTAGGGTTTAGCGCTTCACCGGTTCAGACTCAACGGTCTCTGCTGTATTTTGAAATTTCGATTTCACAATGCAATGTAGCACTACTAGTTGTGGACCGTACTTGGTGCTGCTGGTGTGGTGGTGGTGGTGGCTGTGGTCGTACAGGGTGATGGTGCCGGTGGTGTTGCTGCTGCTACTACTACTAACACCACCACGACTACTACTGCTACTACTACTACGACTACCACCACTACCACTACCACTACTGCTGCTACTCTACTGCTACAAAAGGAGCTAGCTTTCTTGACAAGGCAACCAGAACGCTCGCCATGATGTATGTACCTTACTAACTTGCGTCTCCGACAAACTCCCACCTCATACGCACGTGCGATACAGCCCAAGACGCCAAGCTGTGCTTTGCTCGCGAGACTCTTGACATGGTCCAGGCATGGCAGGGCTTGAAAGAACAGCATCACGATGACTGCATAGGTCGAACCTGCAGAATGCCCGCATCCACCGCAGTCTGCGCAGCCTTGGCTTGGGTGTGCAGCAGTGCAGCCAGCTTAGACAACTTAGACAAACCTCCGGTTTGGCGTGCTCCACGTTCACATGTTGAGGCAACTTCAGGGACGTGGGTCCGTCATGGAGGTGGATGCCGGGGAACCTTACATATGCTTGCAAAATATTGCGGAAGACGTCGTTACCCAGTCTCTTGCTTTGCAGAGGTTTTGGAGGTGCAGAGAAACGGCTGCAAGACTGAAGCACAAAGCAAAGCCTCTCAAAAACAGTTGCTTGCAAGGCCCGCTAGGCCTGTGACCCTGCTGGGCGGCCCGGCCATCGGCCCCGTAGTGGCTACGATGTTGGCCAAGGCGGCTGCGGCGTTTTCCGCACCGAGAAGACTTGGAGGCTCGCCTGATGCCCAAGTAAAAAACCAAAGGCGTTTTGCTTGGGGTCGCCTCCGTATAGCTCCCCAGGTCTTATGCGACCTGGGCCAGTACACCTTTTCCGAGTTGCAGTCCCAAACCTCCTTCCACCTCACACATAGACCAAAGCTCAACTCCTGCCAATGCCCTGGCATCCCTCCTTGTGGATTGCAATGCGAAGACCGTGGCGAAGACTGCAGGGGACTCAGTTCAGCGGAGGCACCCTCGGGAGACACTTCCAGGAAGCGCATCAGGCGAGGTATGGCCATGGCTCGGTAGACTGCCTCCCACACACACGCACAAACAAATGCACAGACAGAGAAGCACACCTCTCTCTGTGTAAGTCTAAGTGTCTTGTCTGCGCGGCTTCTTGCAACTCGGATCGCGCAGACTTGTCACCAAGTATACAGCAGGAATACCACAATACCAACAAGTACGACAGATAAGATTTGGACACATACAAACAACAATGCGGCTCGGAAAAAGCAATGTCCCATCAGGGTACAGCAAGTGACAGCAGAAGGGGAAGCACTCAGATTCACGGCGATTAGCCCAATGCAGTACCTGCCAACCTCCCGACTACAACTGTGGTATAATAATACCATTCATGTATATTCACGTGCGGGCACGAGAGCTTTTCTTCAGGTCCACCTGTTAGGCTCGACTGCCCAAGATATGAACCAGCGGCGATGGAGAATCGACCTAAATGCAGCGTAGAAGGGCACCACGTCGCGAGCATATAAGGTGAGGGTGCTTCATGAAACGTCCCTTGTGATATCTCAGGCTACTGAACAGAGCTTTGGCAGACGGAGCTCTGCCGGCCCGCTCCGTCATCTTGGCCGCATGTATGCGGCGGCCCACGCACACAGACACGCACTTGGACATACACCCACACACGCTCGCTCGCTCGCTCTCCTACTCTGCTCTATTCCTTTGGCAGAAGGGGAAGTGGGGCGCATGTGCCTTCCGGCAGTTCTCCCCATGGCCACTGAGCAGATTGGCCAGGGCCGCAAGAGCGCGCTCGCGGACCTCATGGTGTCTCGACTGAAGTTGCCAGTACGAGGCACTGCACAGAGAACACCTCCGTCGTGGGGGGGGGGGGGGGGNNGGGGGGGGGGGGGGGGGGGAGATTCACATGAGGGCTGGAAGTCCATCGGTTTTCACGACGGGCAGATTGTGCTGGAGCTCCTTGCGCATGGTGCTTTCCTTTCGCAATGTGCCGTGGAATCCTGGGTATGCTTCTGTCTGTCCCCTGTCCCAGATGTCCTCAAGCTAGGGGTGGCTTGCCGCATTTTGAATCATAGAACTGCCTGTCAATTCAGGCACCGACGGCAAGGGAATGGTCATCCTCGAGGTAGCCACACAGCACCTGCAGGAGAACAGCACCTGCAGGCCTCTCATGCTAGTCATTCACCGCCCAGGAGCCCATAGTTCAACGTCGTCCCCATTGAATCACTTAGCCTCCACAGCGCCGTTTGCACCGATGGCCTCCTGGGCGCCTTGGTATCGACACGGGAAGAAGGAAAAAGACTCTCATGCGAGGGAGCCGTTCAACGTGCAAGCGGTGTATGTTTCTACTCACTGTACATGATCGTGTGCCTGCGGCCAACAGCAAGGATGTCAGGGCGCCCAGCGCATTGATAAGCACCTGCTTTCAGCAAATGTTCAGTTCAGTGGATGTCGAAGTGCGAGTCTGGCTATAACAAGTCCTGTCCCAGAGGAACCAGAGCGCATGCAACACACTGCAGGGAGCCAGTGTTTAGGGTTCAGGATTTGGGG
>CAJNDV010037296.1:19009-44864 GCA_905221635.1 Symbiodinium sp. CCMP2456 | reverse complement strand
AGTCGTGGTGGTGGTGGCAGTGGTGGTAGTGGTGGCAGTGATGGTAGTGGTGGTAGCGCTCGTAGTGGTGGCAGTGGCGGTAGTATTGGTGATGGTGGTGGTGGTGGTGGTGGTGGTGGTGGTGGTGGTGGTGGTGCTGCTGGTGGTGGTGGTGGTGGTGGTGGTGGTGGTAGTGGTAGTCGTGGTAGTGGTGGTAGTGGTGGCAGTGGCAATATAATAGTGGTGGTGCTACTGGTGGTAGAGGTGGCAATGGTGGCAGTGGTGGTCGTGGTGGTGGTCGTGGCAGTGGTGGTAATGGCAGTGGTGGTAGTGGTGGTAGTGGTGGTAGTGGCGGTAGTGGTGGCAGTGGTGGTAGTGGTGACAGTGGTGATAGTGTGCTGGCAGTGGTGGCCTGGCCCTTATGGCTCCATCATCCTGAAGGATTTAGAGTTTTTTGGGCCTGTGTGTCACCGGCGGTCATCCCAGCACCTACGGAGGAATGCTTTCCCGGCGAGCCTCCCAAGACAGTAGCAGTGACTTGAAGATAGTGACTTGAAGATATTTCGATCAAGGTCTATACCGAACTGAAGGACAGCAGCCCTATGCGGTGCGAGCATGTCTGCTGCGAGAAGCACAGATGCCTGGCTCCGGTGCCGCAACACGCCAAGAGCGCCGGCCCGCACGTCGTGCCTAGCACACATATACGGTGCACTGATGCAAGAAGTCGATGACAACTACGAATCGTGTTTTCAAAGCCATACAGTGGGTCTGTTCCGGTGCGAGTCAAAGCCGCACCTCAGTGACTGCAAAAATCGCGTTTTCAACGCAATCGGCCAAAGGATAACGTGAGCCTGCTCTCCAAGTTTGGTCACAGCTCCATGTGTGTGGCCGGTAATCCTATAATTTCTGTAGATGACAATGCTTGAGACAACGTCGAAGAGCCTTGTGTTTTGTGCTCGCCGTGTTCGGCTGCACCTTTCTTGTCAAGGAATTTGCTTGACATTCACTTGGCCTCGGATTCGGCGGGGCAAAGGCCATTGGCCTTCACTGGGTTTTGCACCGTGCTTAGCGTCGTCATAGCCTTGGCCTATGGTTGCCTCTTTCCCTCTGTCGGCCTCTATCCTCCGAGAGTAAGGAAAACACAGCTGCTGCTGCTCCATCAGTGGCTGCATCTGGGGACTTGGCCTTCGGAAAGCGGAGCTTCGCCAGATGTTCGGCCAAGTCCTGGAATGCTCTGAAGTTCTCTGAAGGCCGCTAAGCCAACTCGTCAGGCGACCTGCGCTTCCACCGTCAGGACGGTCGCCTCCGCGAGACAGGGCGAGACCGCACTGGGACCGCCCGGCACAACGGCCTCTCGAGCTTCGGCTGGCACCAAGGCCTCAGCCTCAGCACTCGTGCACGGGACTCTGCAGAGGCGATTCCGTCGGACTACCTGGGCGTTGGGCCAGCAGCAGTTGCTCCATGTTCCTCGGCGCCCAAGTGCAACACTCGCGACCGAGCACCCATGAGACCCCTCCTCCATCGCCACACGGGCTAAAATCAGCCTGCCTGGCCGCTTCGCTACATGGCAGCCGAGTCTCTCAGGCCTTGGGCTGAAATCCACCCAAGTTCCATCGTCCGTGGCATTCCACCAGTACCTCACAAATCGAACACAACAAACGATTTCCAAAATATCGCCCATGGGCACCTCTCCGCCACAAAAGCTGCACCAGTCACGTCATCAAGGAGATCATAGATGGCCCAGCCTTCCAGAAGCACTCATGGGTTCAGCGCCCTTCCTGACCCAGGGCTCACCTTCCACCAGTGCCAGGCCAGCATGAGCCGCAGCCGCCTGGCTCGAAGGACAATCAGCTCGGCAGACAGAGTCGACACATGTCGACACCTCTGCATTGCGTCGGCTCTGCAAAGGCCACACTTCCAGCCCATCTGCCCAGGAGAGATGCTCCTGACCGACGGATGAGCACTGCACTTCAAGCCAATTCGCTAAGTTGCTCTTGACGAAGGGGGTCTGTGCAAGAACGAGAAAAGCCCCTGGCCAGAACCCCTACCCCAGTGATACAAATGCAGACTGACAGGCGGCGCCTCCTCTGGAAGTGGGACAACACTTACCTCACATCAACAGCGACTTAATGATCAGGCCAAAAATTCCGTAGGGCTTCTAGTCTAGGCATGACGATGCACGTTGTGGCTTCAAGCTACTGTGATGTCTATTCCGGGTAATGGCGCAATGCCAAAGCATTTCGGAGGAAGGCGTTGTCGACGAAATAGCCTTTCTGGTGTTTTTGGGTGTCGCTCGAAGCCCTGAATGGCGAGAGACACTCGGCTTGCATGAGGGTTCTCCAGACCCCAACTACTTCGGGTCCTCCACTTCATAAAAATGTGGCATGTTAGCGCTGCGCCGCTGCTCGGCGGAAAACCAAAGGTGCGCAGAGAAGGGCCCCATACGCTTCATGAAATTGGACATGAACATGCAATCCTGAAATCGTTGAAGATAAATCGCCTCATCCCGAAGACCTTCGACAACCCTGCCAGCCCAGCAGCACGCTTCGAGGCGCAAGGCCCGCGGCGTCGCAGAAGCGCCCGCAGGGCATCACTTTCTGAGTAGACATCTGGCCTCCGGATCTCTCTGGCGATCATCCGAAGGCTCGACAACAGATTGCGACAGCATGCGCTCTGAGCATGCAGCCAATCCCGAGGGAATGTATGCGGACCCACTTCCATGATGTCATCTTCCTGTTGCAACCCGTCTTGGGCTTGCCCAACCGCTGCATCATGCTGTACTGTATCTTGCTTGCTGCGCACAACACCTCACCTCGTGGTCTTGGCCTCCGAAGACAAAGTCTGAGCCTCAGCGGCAGACATGGGCTCTCCAGTGCCTTGAACACCTGAGAAACCATCGTACAGCTGGGGACTGCGCAATCCAGCCAGTAGCCCACACTCTTGCCCACGACGGCAGGACTGGCAAGCCAACTTTGCAAAGCGGCACTAAAAGATTGTTTGCTCCAGCCTTCCATCTGTGTCGAGAAGAGCCATGAAAAGTTTGCAAGGGGGGGAAAGGGTTTGCTGAGGGGCTGGGAATTGGACTCTTAGGGGCTCTTTTGTGGCTTCTGGACCTGCCGTCTCGGATTTGGAGGAGCATTGATGTAGCCGATAACATGCCACTGGTCTATCAAGGCTCGAGCCGGTAAAAGAAATCAAGATAAGAGCTGCTGTCACTATTGAGCCCGGAACTATGAGGGAACGCTTCACTGTCCAGGATCCATCTGCTACAGCGACGCCCAGACCCGACAGCTGGGGTCTAAAGGCACTGCCATGCAGTTTCCCTTGGCAAGGTTCAAAAACACTTTTTCTTGGGCTTGCGCTGCAAGGTTCGATATTCGTGCAACGCAGCTCGGGACTTTGAGTATCAAGTCGAAGGCAGATTGGCACAAATGAGAACTGAAATTTGGGTGTTGAACCAGGCATTCCAATGGCAGTGCTCCTCTCCTATGTTCGAGAAGCTTATCGCTTAGCGCTGTTGGTCATCGTTCTTCAGGAACGCAGTGCTGCTGCGCCTCCCGGGCTCAAGGGGAACTGTCAGCACCGCCCCTTTCGGGCTGTGGCATCTCTGCGATGAAGCTGTCGCCAGCTGTCACATATGGCGCAAAATCTGCTTGGATCAGCCAACAGCAGTGTTAGTATGGCATGTGTGGTGTTGCTTGGTGAGTTTCCGGTCAGCTCTTGCTGAACAAGCTCCTATGAAACTTAGTGCCTCTACCCAGCGTCTCATCTCAGCCACGGCGACCACCGCCTCCGCCGCCGCCACCGCCACCGCCGCCACCGCCACCCTTGCCCTGCTCAGGCAAAAAAGTGATGCAGGATGGCATTTGCACGCCTAGAAGCAGTTCTACGCGCGTTGTTTTGCCTTGCCACCAGAGCCGTCATCTCCCATGCTGGACATGAGCAGGACAGCCTTAGATCGACGTGGCTTTCGGAACACTCACCGTCAAGCACTGCAGTCATCAGAAAAGCCTCGCTGGGTGCTAATAGCGATTACAACAAACATTTGCCGCCTGCGACTGGCAGTGAGCATCGCAATTCGTCTTTGACTGCACGACCTAGCCGAGTTCCAGGCGATCGCGATGACCCACCAGTACCTCGAAGTCTCATTCTCATTCAAGAGCAGGAAACTATGCTGGGAAACGCAGGAGGAAACACAACGTCCACGCAGCATCATGTGAGTTTGGTCGAATGCAGGTGCCGCACTTGCGCAGGAAGGAAGGCTGCTGCTGCTCCCCACCACCAGGCTTGATGTTGCCATCGCCATCCCTTCAGAGCCAACACATGCCCCGACCAGCGAGGTATCGGCTATCGTTTAAGCCACACACTCACTGAAAAGTTTCCCTGCGCCTCACAGGAGGCGGCACGCGGGGTCCCTCCAGCCGGCTAGGCTCCGAGAGATGCACCTCAAACTTGAGTCAGTTTGCGGGTTGTCCGAGCACTTATCAGACCCGGATATCAAGATGAAGTTTCCTTCGGGAGCTGGACAGTGGGAAGGATGGAGGGGAACATAAGTATTCATGGCAGCCTGCTACTAACAATGCACCGACATATATCGAGTGTGGCGCATGATTTGCATTACAGGCTCAGGTGCGGCAGCACATGTGGCCGAAAAAGAACCTAAGCCCAGCAACACGAGGCACCTCCTTGGCGAGCATGAGGTAACTCAAAGCAACACGACAGCTACAGCGCACTGCACCTGAGTGTGGTCGAAGAGCATCAAGCCCAGGGTGTGGCGTACTCTGTAGGAGAGGCCTGGACAGGTGGAGAGAGCAGAGAGAGTCAAACAAAAGAAAGGCCTTTTCGCTGAGACCCGCAGACTCCCTCCCTCCGCTCCGCGCCTACTGGGATGCCCGCGTCGCTCACAGAGACCTCCAAAGCGGCTAAACGGACAGAAGCTCCAAGAGCGTGGCGACGGGCGCCGCTGCATCGCCGCGAGTGCCACCGCTCGTCTCTGCGAGCCTCTAGGATGTCGTGCCAATCCTCGAAGTGCTCTGCTAGGAGCTTCGCGGGAATGGAGGCCTGCTTTCACGCGAGCTCATGCGAGCTCGAGGTTGGACCGGGGCTGAGACTTTCAAGCACGATGTAACCAAGCGCGGCCTGCAGAACTCTCTTGGGGTTCTCTGGGTTGTACCTTCTGTCAGCCGATAGGCTAGAGAACTTTCTGCTAGCTGCTAGCTACGTTACGCTCTGGCCCGAAGTCCAGCGCGATGTCGCACGGCGTCGTGGCCGTGAGCTCTGGGCTGGATGCTTCAGGCAGCCAAGAACACTATCACGGCGCACATGCGAATGGCATAGTACTGGTGGTCCTTCGCCGCCTGCCGGCAAACGTAGCAACGCACGGGTTGCAGCCCCTCGGCAAGTCCCGCGACATCATTGCGCCTCGGAGATGAGCTGCTGAAGCTGCTCTGTTTTCAGCTGCTTGAACTCCTTGCAGGCGCGCCGATTCACTGGACACCCAGGCACTGTCCAGCTCGCTCAACAGGCGGAGCTGGCTGCTTTGCAATGTAGGCATTTTTATAAGTTAGGCTCAGAGCCTCTCCGATGATACCATGAACTGTGCATATGCAAGAGTGTACATCCTCCCCCGAAAGCTGTCCCTGCATCCCTGAAGCATGCTGCAACGCCTCCTTACCCGCTGGAGGACACTATCCCGGCGCCTTGGCGTCGCTGAGCCGCGCTTCGTAGCCAGCCCCGTGCCCGGAAAGCATGATGGTGCCGCGCTGAGAGGAACAGGGCGAAGAACAGCTGAAGACGAAGAAGATGAAGCTCGAATGGCTTATTGAAGTGGCTTGGAGAGGGTTAAGGCTTATTGCTCTGGCTTCAACACCCAATCAGTTTCCACTGGATCGAGACGCTCCAAAACCTCTCGAGAAACCCCAAGGTGGCTGAGTGCTGCTCCGGCATCCATTTTATGGAGTTGGTCAGGAAACCGTGCTCCATCACCTTATCTCCAAGAACTGAGCACCTCAAGCTAGGCTGAGCACCTCTCCCTCTCCAAGGTCCAGGCGTAGACTGAAGATGGTGTCTCGGCCAAGCCAATGTCATCACTGCCTACATAGACTGCGAGCGGCGTCCACCGTGACCCGAAACAAAGCTGTTTGATGATGGGTGCATACGACGGCACTACCCTGACCCGCCTGTCACGGAGTCCTCTGAGTTGGCCACGGCCTCGCTGTAGGCCTCACATTGTACAACTCTTTCCCTGCGCGTAGCTTCAGAAGCAGATGCAGCATTCGGCTCCGGAGTCACCGCTTTTCCGACATTGCGACGACACGTCTCAGCCAATCTCCTCGAACTGGAGCCGTTCAGAGCTCGCGTCGCTCAGACAGCAGCAGGACAGCGGAGCTGGAGACCTCCTCAAAAAGCCTGCGACTGGAAGCTGCGCGCAGGACTATCAGCGCAATGAAGGCAACCGCAAAAAATCACAAAAATCTGCAGCGAAGGTATGCAAAAGCAAAAAAACACTTCGAAGGTGGTCGCCGTCGCCTCTGCAGCGCTGTTCTTGGGCTTCGCACCTGCTGAAGAAATTCGGCTGCAGGTAGATTTCATGTCTTCCCATCCCCTTCAACTCCCCTTCCTGGATATTGGCAGACGTCGTTTTTCCCCCCACTCGCCTTCACACTCACTAGAATCCAGGCTGAGAATGGGGTTGGGTCTGGTGGGGTGGCTCCTTCCCGTATTTCTGATACTGCTTCCCGGTTGCGCAGATATCCACCTTCGCAGGCCTTCTGGAAGTTGCTGTTTGCTTGTTTTTCGGAGGCGGATGCTGGGAGTTCGGGGATGCATTATCGGCCTGCTGGTTATGCAGATGGATCTATTTATTGGTTTGGGGATGGCTTTCCATTCTAAGGATCGCTGCCTCGTTGCGCGGATGGGCTTTTAGTTTTGGGGGCGCCTCGAGAGCCGGTCCTTTAATGAAATGAATCAGTCGTCGACTGCTTATTCTTCAACAACTACCACGACCACTACCACTACAACAGCTCCTACATCTAGCACGAGCACCAGCATTAGCGCCATTACACCCGACCAGATCCCTCACCACATCCCCCATCAGCCCACCACGCCCCACCTCATTGCAAACCATGCACTTTTGGTTTGCTTAGGGGTTGATGCCGAAAGAAACGCTCCGAGGTCACCAAGGGCCCGAGTAGCGGCTACAGAGGCATAGTGGACGCACGGATTCAAGCAGGGTACTGATGCATGTGATGTGCGGCTGCTTCCTGCGATTTCTGTATTGCTTTCACACGACTCCATGGACATCAAGCGTGCGCTGCTCGGGGGAGGCGCAGCCCACTAGAGCCTCGAGGCAGCTTGCAGCCAGCATTGCTCCCGGGATGTCCAGACGACGGTCCTCTCACAGCGCCGCTCTCCGAACGTTCTGGCATTCTGGGTCACACTCTATCACGGCTTCCTTGTCCATTCCGCACCATGTGAGCAAGGCAACCACCTGGCGCAGAGCAGATACCAAAAGTTTCGACAATGTGCTCCTGCTTTGCACTGCCAGACCTCCTGCCAGCGGCCCACTTGTCGTGCCGCCGCTGCGGCCGCAGCTCGAGAAACAGGCCCGGACGGCAGAGCCCTCGAGAGGGGAGAGAGAGAGAGAGAGAGAGAGAGAGAGAGGGCTTCGGCTCGCACTCGCACGCCCAGACGTGCTCGGCCCTCTCCGCCCTGGCCTCCAGCTGCCGTAAAGCAGTAGCCCCAATGCCGCAACCCAGGCACCCGCCACTGCACAAGCTGCGGTTGCGGCACCTTGGAAACCGCATGGGCTCCCAGCTACTTTCATCCTGCCAGCAAGATCCTGCAAGCAAGGCCGGGGCACCGATCGTTAGGCTGTCGACGGCTTGTCCCAGGAACGGGAACAAACGTGTGGCTGTCTGCCAGGCACCATGTTGCTCACAAGCGCCTTCAAACAAAGATTGAGAGTCGAGAAGTATTTCTTGCGGTGACCCAAACGACAAATGCTAAAGAAGCCACGGCACTGGCTGCCGCATTTGCCAGTGCAGCGTCTGCCTCCACTGCAGCAGCCCTCGCTGACTGGAGGAGTGCAGAAGCCGTGGCCTGACACGTTGAAAGGCGGACCCCTTGTTGCCGTCACGGCCACACATCCAACATGCCCAGTCGCCCAAGTGCATCCTGCCAGCACCGCACCGAAGATGGTGGCGCTGACGGTGAGGCCTCAAGAAGCAAGATGGACACGTGGCAGAACTTCAAGTTTGTGGGCACCTTCGCTTCGCTGCGCTTCGTCCAGCAGTTTCTTGGCCAAGGCTAGGTTACCTCAGGGCGCAGCAGAGAGAGAGAGAAGGGGAGTTCTCTCACTCAACTGTTTTAAGGAAAATGCCTCCCTCCCGGTGTAGGCCTCCCTATCTAAGCCAAACGAGCAGATGAATCCGGATGAAACGATTGCCTTGAAAGACTGTTCACGAAAGCGCAATAATTGTGGAGCCCCATTTATGGTGGTTCTGCTGCATTGTGTTCCTGGAAGCCGGCACGGCCCCACCCCGCCTCCGCAATCTTTGCGTTTTCTCTGCCAGCTTATCACTTGTATGTCTAAACACGATAACTACCTTGCAGCGACATGTCCAGATATTGGAGACATCTCGAAGCCATGCATGCCGAAGCGCAGGACTAGGTTCAGTGTAGTGACGGTGAATGATTAACCCCCGGTCTTGGCTCTGCAGCAACATGTCCGGCACACGCGAGCTCGCCAATGGCTCTTGTATTCAGCATTCGTTCGGCTCGCAGCCTTTACACTGTGGTGATTGCTTTTGTCTTGTTCAGTTCAGTGAACCATAATGCGCTTGAGCTTGTGATAACTTTCGATGATTGATGTACGATGTACATCGTTTTGGTGTGGTATCGAGGGCTCTGCTGTGTTGCGAGCAACATTCTGTGTTAGGTTGCGTTGTTTGATCTTTTATGCATGCTACCTATGGCGTGAACACCATGTCGTTCTGGGCATGTTCATCCTGCTACAAAAGCTATTCACTCTGCACCTGTATCTGTAAATGGCTTCTGAGTTTGGCGAAATACATGTCACGCATGCAACACAAATGGTGTCTGTAGCGAATACAGACCATAGATACAACATATTCCGTACAAGTACAAGGTGTGCAACGTGTGTGACGCATTTTTCACGCATGCCCCGTGTTGCACATAGCTGCAGAATGCCAGATGTGAAGAATGTCTGTGTGTGTGTGTGAGTGAGTGAGTGTGTGCGTGGGCGTGTGTATATCTGTGTGTACGTATGTATGTATGTGTGTATGTATGTACGTATGTATGTTCGAGGAGGCGTTTCCCCAATGAGCCGCGCCGTTACGACTCCCAAGACAAAGCTATAACAAATCTTGTTTGCACGAAGGAACCGTTGTGTCCGAGACGTGTTTTCCGCGTGCGGCTTCTATGCAAAACGCTGGTGGAGAGTCATAGCAATCCAATCTCTACACTTGCAACCACACATGCAAATCTGCAGCTAAAGATCTCCGATTAATGTGTGATATACCAGAGAGATAGATGTGTTGATTCCCGACCAAACGTGGTGACCGAGACTCATTCGAGATAATAACAGCTGATCAGCTAAAGTCTGTGGCGAAATCAGAAAATCCGGCTATTCCACACCACCGGAACCTCAGTGTGGACGCTGAAACTGATGTTTGGATGCATGCCAGGCCGGGCTCCGACGTGCTTAACCCCAAGATCCAAGGTGGACGCAGTGGACGCTGAAACGGTTGATGCTTGGATGTATGCCAGGAGGGGCTCCGATTGCTTAACCCCACGTGGACGCTAAACGATGTGCATTTCCCCAAGAAGATAAGGGTTAAACCTCTTTGTTGCCTGGACGATGTAATATTTTAGGTGGAGGCCCTGGAGCTGCAGCTTTCGAAGCTTCCCTTACACCATAGAGTCATAGAGTTAAAGACACTCAACTTGCACTGAGATTGCTGCGACGCCTTTCTACCAGGCCCTGAATGAAACTGCAGAACAAATCCGGACACATGCTCATACAGACAGCCCCTTAGAACCGCACGCTGTTTCGACTTCCCCCGAGTGTCTGCCGCGGTTCAGAAGAAAGCGTTATGATTTCGACCCTGGAGGCTAAAGCACACGAATGCCTGCTTCGCCATATCTTCAAAGACAGATGCTAGGGTTTGTGCTCTTACGGTCTATGTTTCTTCTTCCTTTGCACGGCGCTGAGTCGCGCGCCTGCCCTCTTGCAGGCATTTGCCACTGTACCGAAGGAGGTAATGTCGGGCGCATGTCGAAAACCAGGAAGAGACCGGAGCACCGACAAAGACGAGCCTCAGCTTATGGTTGGCATGACGAACCAGTCATGCCAAAGATACAGCCAGAGGCAAGGAAGCTCGGGTTCCAACCCCAGTGCAAGCCGCGGGCGAGAGCTGCCAGTGCCACATTGACGCCGACAGGATCGCGGTCTTCGGCATCATGCCGTGACCTCGAGCACTTGACGAGGCGATACCGGTACCCTCTTCAGGTCCTTGCCCTGGAATCTGGAACTGCTGAGCTAATCCCCAAGCCGCGAAGCCTCTCCAGCAAGTCCAGCGACCATCCTTGGGAAGGGTTACTCTTCAAAGTAACTTCACAGAAGAAACCATCTAACTCTGTGAGCACAATTGCACCGAGTTTCAGCGTCAATTGGGTTTAGTTACTTCGCCCCTGAGGGGGGTAGTGCCTCAAGCCCATGATGCCTGAGCCTGGGGTTTTCCCCGACTCTGACGAAACTTTGCTGCGAGTTTCAATAAACACGTGCTGTAACTCAGTGCTTGCATCGCCAGCACTAGACCAAAGCTCACACTAGCAAACGTCACAACTGAATGCAGTTCAATGTAACTTTCAATTACCTTACATACTCCGAGAAGAACCCTTTGAGACCAATGCATCTCTAAAATCCTTGTGACCCATCAAGTGATGAACTTCCACATTTGCCGAAGTTCGCCAGCCCACGCCTTGCGCAGCCGCACTTGCCGCACTGTTCACACCTGTAGGTGTCGGTGGCACATGTCGAGGGACGTGGGAAGGTCTGGGTGCACCTCTGATGTGCTGTCGAAGACGTGCTTGCTGCAAATCTTGCAGAAGTGCCATGGCCGACGGCCACCTCAGGGAAGAAGCGGGTAAACGCTGGAAGACGACGAGGCACTTGGCTTCTTCTTCTTCAGGTGAGGCGCAGCTCTCCCACTTCCATAGCAGTGAGCGCAGCATTTGCCAAGCGAACCGTCAGGAACGCCGTGTGCCGCACGAACACATCTAACGATCCTTCCATCAGCGATTGGATCTAGGGCTTCCAGCATGCTGATGAGCTACACATAACCAGGTGCGGCCCCGCCTTGCCACTGGCTACCCTTGCTGAGCGAAGCCACTAGCGAGCTGATTGCGGGTGGGTCCAGCACCACGCCGCTCTCTGCCTGTTCCCGCATGCTCATGACTCCCGACCCCAATGTCGCTCCCTGGCCATCCCGGCCTGCAGGATTGCTGCGGCCACACCCCAGATTCTTCCCTCTGATGCCGCAGCTGCCGCGGTGCTCACGTGAACGGCGCTGACACGGCATGCGTGGTCCTCTTGTCGAACAGTGCACTGCTGGACCGACCCTCTTCATTGCTGCAAGACAGTGTAAAGCAAGTTCGGGCTTAATTGCGGTTCCTGCGACTCGGTCAGCAAGGCGAGTGCGGCTGCCCATGCACCTCCCCGACAAAGTGAATGTTACTGTCCTACTGGGGTCATCGGACTGTAACTACGTCTCGATCAACGAAGTCCGCACAATTGCTGGAAGCCCGCCACCTCCTGCACGGACCACCCCGAGCGAGGTGCCCCGAAGCACGGCACCGCTGCGGATAGTACGACCACGGCCCGACGCCAGCAGTTCCTCGACGGATCTTGACACTCCGATGCTAACTGTCAAGAACTCACTCTAAGTTTGCTATACAAAGCCAAACAACTTTATCTCTTCTCTGTTTTCACTGCATCGTGACTGTTGAAACCTGCACCAACTTTGGCCATGTCTCGGAGCCCTGGCGCCAGCCAGCGGCTACCGTGCATGCAGACGCTGCAGCGCCCAGTGTCCTTGAAGGCACCAAGAGATAGCAGAGGCTTCAGCCCCGAAACGCAACAAACACATAAGACCGAGCCTGACTGAGCGTCACCACATCGATCTGTGCATTTCCTGCCCAGGCGTCGCCAAGCAATGCGCTGGCAGCTTCCTAGGGAGCGGCCAAACAGACGTTGCCTCTCGGTGACTCGCAGCTCACACCGCAAGCCAAGCTTCCCATCGCTTCACCCAGGCGATGTGCGCAACTGTCTTCCCCAGTTTTCGACAGTCGGGCTTCAAAGCACAATACTGGAGCTCCTCCTGAAGAGTAGCGGGAGGAACCAATGTCAAATCGTCAACTCTGAGACTCCACACCAACTTGCGCTACGAAAAAGATTGACATGTCAATGTGGTGATACAGATCCCTGGATGATCCCGACATCCCTACAACCTGTACCAGTTGCAGTCGTAGCCGCTAGTTTGTAGAGACTGCATGCCCACCCTGCAGACAAACGCGGCATAACACGGCACGAGCAAACTGAGTGTTGCCAGACCTGTCACTGTCCGGCTGGCGGCCATCGGCCATGGCCCATGGCATGGCACAAAGGGGAGTTGGAGGCTCTGAAAGCTGGTGCGTGCTCTGCGTGCCGGTGCTTGTGCAATGTCGGCCAGCTGCACTTGAGGATCTTCACAAAAACTCTGCGACGAAATGAAGCGAGCACTGGACAGCACAGCACGCATTGCAGCACCTCATCCTCATCCTCGAGCGCAAGGCTCACCGGCAAGGCCTGCGGGGTGGAGGCCGAGCAGGGAAAAGCCCGGACTATGAGTCTGCGAACTCCCCTGGCAGAGTCCAACACAGTCTTGTCGAGTGCCCGGCGAGCAAAGCGAGGGCAATAGCCACCAATCGGCGCACCTGGGCAGAAGCATCGAATAAATACACTACTTCCGGCCGCACTCAACGAACATCATTGCGCTTGAAAGTCCGTGCAGATGCGTCTCGCTTGTGCGCAGCTACCGACAAAACAAGATCTAACAACAGCCCTTTGAACTGCTCAGCCAGGGAGCCATGGCCGGCAAAGCGCGCCAGGCGCTAAGCGGCTTGGAGCACTGTGGCAGCAAAACGTGTTCAGACAAGGCCCGCGACGAATTTTTCAACTCATGATGTATGATGTTGCCGACATGCATCGCTGTGTGTGTGGGTGTCTGTGTTTTTGTCGTTCACTCAATCATTTAGCCTGTCACAGAAACCAGCCAGCCAACCAGCCAGTCAATCGGATAGTCACTCCGTCAGCCGGGGCGGTGCGTGAGAAAATGGACCAGAATAAGCAGTTTTCCATGCCAACAAGCCACAAGCAACGTGCAGGCGAAAACAGCGCAGGCTACCAGTCTTCCTGCCATTGATGAAAACCCTCTGTATGTGCACGGTCAGTCCGACATAACTTCATCACGGCAGCTGAGTAATCTGGTGCTCCTTCTCACCGAGTTAATCCGAGAAAGTACCGTCAGACGCACACCGCAAAAGGAACCGATCAGAAGCTCTCTTAATGCACTGCCTTCCGCCTGTGTCGCATCGACTGTAACATAACTAGACCTCGAAATCCCCAGCGCAAGAACTAGGACACCCTCTGGCTCAAACACACACGACTCCAAAATACAACGAGTCACCTTCTTTCGGTGGACTCTCAGACCTCGCCTTTGTGGGCATTCGATAGGATTCGGTCATACTACAATATGACTGAACGAGCACCAGCCCCGAAAGCTTCGATCACATGAAACCTAAGTGCGTCAGAGTCTGAGTTTGAAGAACAACAAGAACTTCCACTGCCCCAGCCGATGACACTCGTCCCTGCGAGCTGGTACTTTTTGATGGCTTGATTGTGAAGATAAGGTCGCACTAACAGCTTGGCTTTGGCTGTCTGTGCTAACATTCTCCTCACTCTCTGTGTCGTCCTCCTGCTGGCTGGCCATTGTTCGCCAAGCTTCGAGTACAATGCTCCATTCATGGACAGTCACGTGTGATGGGAATTGCTGTACTTAGTACAGGGGCAGCTTTCTGTCAAGAGCCATGCATCGGGCACCGTCCTGCTCGTATTCCTCGCTGTAATGGGATGACTCTTCCTAAAAACGGCAGACATCGCATTCACATCAGCTTTATGCACATCTAAGTTGCATTCCCGATTCCCTGTAGCACCTCTTCACGTTGAGAATTTTCCTCTTCACCAAGCAAAAGGGCGGCGTGAGCCCACCTCAAACACCCAAAATGAGCCAATGTGCATTCTGGTTCTTGTGTCACTGGAGCGGCTGCAACGACTTGAACTGCTTAAGGGCTGCAGTATGCAATCTTTATCCACCATCCTGTGAGAATAACGATAAAGATGAATTGTGTGCGGATATATCTTGCATGTTGACAGGAGATTCCCACTGCAAGGGCAAGAAAAACTGCGTACACATACAAAAGCCACGACTATACAATGCGACCTTTGAAGGGCTTCTACTCACCGAAGTCAGAACAATTCCACGTACCGCTATGCTTGCTGTGCCGAGTCCAGCGCTGCCACAAAAGACATGTCGTGTCCAGCTCCAGTCAGTTGCCAGTAGAGTGCCAAAAATGCTTCATGCTTGAGCGTGCGTATCCCAAACACTCGCACTTGTGGAACACAGCCATGCCCCGAATTGCCCCGATCTGTGAGGTCGGCAGCGGAGAAAAACGGAACGAGGCCGAACATCTCCCGTTTGGAGGAAAACTGTACGGCATCCCTTGACATCCCAAATCAAAAGTAGAAACGCATGGCGGTGAAATAGAGCATCGCAGGTTGTGAAACTTTAATGAGAGGAACAGTGCAAACTAGCTCGGGCCGAAACCTGACCTGGACCTGGACTGCTACAGTAGCTTCTTCTGGTAGCATTCTTTGAAACCCCAAGTCCAGCCAAGACCATGCCTAGCCCGCCTCCCGCCTGTGTCTGAAAGAAACTGAGAATAGCTTTAACTTAACCTTGCCAAGGTACAGATCTGCTTTGGATCCGGGCCCACCACCTGCTTCGACAGATGCGTTTCTGTCTGCGGGATCGGCTTAACTTTGGCTCGTCGTGTCATTCGCAGATCGTGTGGTTGCCCCCCTTTGCCCCCAAGAGCCCAGCGCCAAGCGAAGGCACCGCTCGCGCGCCCACCAAAGTCACCTGCAGCTCGGCGGCAGAGGCGGGCCTGAAGCGGGGCGAAGCGTTGGCTGCGAGTCTGCACTCTGCGCAGCTGTGGGCCTCTGCCATCACATGCACGGTCAAATGCCACACCTCAGTCAAAAGAATCCAAGGACCCCTGTCTGCTTTGGAGAGACTGTCTCAGACGAGGCGCACGAGGCTGTGCCGATTGAGCAGAGGGCCGGTAAGCCATACCTAGCAAGCTTCCAACTACAGAGTCGTCTTGTATGAAGACATGCACATGCACATACAAATTATTATTATTATTATTACTAGTTACTACTATATATATATATATACATAGACTGACATAGATTTGGATATATTATGCTGATTACATGGAGCATAGCTCGCGTCGTCTTTCAGGAACTACCGGGACCACCGACTTGACTCAAGCCGCGGGGTGTGCACCAATCTCAGCAGGGCTTCTCGGCGGGGTGGGGCCTGCTCGGGCGACACCTGCTGGTAAGTCGTCTTGCAGGACGCCTGGTGCCAGCAACCTGGCGCTAGTCGCGAAAAGACTGCAACAAGACGGCCTACCAAGCAGAAAACGTCTCTCCAGGTTGGCTACGGCTACACATGGTGATCAAGACCAGCTACCGATGAAAGGTTCAATGGCCACTCGCCCTGAATGCGATGCCTCGACTCTCCTGTGCTTGGCCACAATGTAAAGGAGGCCAGGACCTGATTGCAGTGGGCCCATTGCTGCATCTGCTGTTAAGCGATCTGTATACCTCAGGGCCTGTGCAAGATGGACTTCTCACTGAAAGGAGGCAAACTCTGGACCTTCTTGATGCAAGTCCGTTTGAACTGGGCACCGAAGGGAGCGATGAAGACCACCAGAAAAAACCCAAGACGGATAGCTAACCCCGAAAATCCCAAAACCGGAGCGATAAACGCCAAGCCGTAAAAGAAGTCAATCTTAAAACTAGCACGACGGCGAGAATGTCAAACCGAAAACCCTCAAGCACTGATGAAATAGTGCATCATATTTGGAGGCAGAGCTTAAACTGTAAAAACCAACCTCGATGCAGGCAGGCTGCTACATGCCAGACCATGACCCAAGACTACGAATCGTGCCCAGCAACCTGTAGAGAACAACGATGCTGACTACCTGTGAGCCCTAGACGCAGCCACCCAGACCAACCGCAGACCAGACCAACCGCAGACCCCAAACTCGAAATGCCCTGTGTCTGACATTCGGGCTTATATTCCGAATCCCAGTGTGCTGTGAGGAAGCGCACAGCATGTGTGCCACAAGCTCTTTTGGCCATGGACAGATGGTGCAAACCCACCGCGAATGCTGGCCTCCTTCTCTCCCAAGGCTGCACTCTCTGCACACAGGATTGTTGTCGAATCGGCCTGCGAGCTTGGAGCAAATCCGACTGAGAAAACCGACGCCGACATTCATGCACACGAATTCGGATAGCTGGGAGCGGGCTGGAGGCCTCAAACGCCGGCAGCGCCAGGTGTGCTTGCGGCCTCAGGACTGTTGGAGACGAACGCAGAAGTGTATGCTACCTGGGCTTTGCTTGTTCCAGGATGAAGATGCAAAGTCGAGATGCCGCGGCTGCAGCTGGAAGGCCACGGCCGACATGTCTGCAGAGGCCAAAGCCTGCGACTCAGCATGGCACATGGCGCCCTCCCGTTCAAGCTCGTAGACAGAACACATGAATGGCATGCATGCAAACCGCCCATCCTTTTTGTAGATGCTCTACGCTCGGCGTGTGACTTCGCGCTGTTGAGTCTGAAAGCTTGGAAACTCTGTGAGTAAAGGCGCTGATGCAGTGCAGGTGTTTCACACAACGCTTGTGTGCATGATCACAAAATTCCTCCTCCAAGCCACAATCGGTTTTTGGGGCACTTAGGCGAGCTTAAGGCTTACGCCCTTGTCACCTTCCGTATCCGGACTTGTTCGCTTGTGCCCCTCAGCCTCGGTACCTCTGGAATCTCAGAAACCGCACGTCTGTAAGGCTGCAAGCACCTCTGGCTGAGAGATGACCAACACTTGGGCGCTTGAATGCCTTGCGCAATTCCCGACAGTGACGGAACCCTGTAGAATCCGGTAGTAGAGTGTTGAATAAGCCCCGTTGGTGGAGTCCAACCAAACACACCCAGAGCTTCATAACATGATGCCTCCAGGAAAGACAGCGCATCGGTAGTTTCCAGACCTGCCAAACGCCGTGTTAAGACAGCTCCTAGGGTCCTAGGGAGTGATTCAGCAGGTCGACCTGCTTCGTCTCCGATTCCCAGGGCTGCAACCAGGCCGAGCTCCAGCAGAAAGTCCTCCCAAGAAGAGGATGCGGGGCCCCCCTTTACGCTTTTCGGGGGCCTCTCCGAGGCCGAGAAGCAGCGCCAGCGGCTCCGCGACCAACTGCCAGGCCTCTGGCCGAGTGGGGGAGGGAGGTTCCGAAACGAGGTCAGACTGGTCCGCACCGATTGACCCTTTGGCCCCGGCCACACGAGTCGAGGCCAGGGACGGTAGGAGCGCTAGGACATGCAGCGGAAAGGGCTCCTGAGCAGATCCGCACTGGAAAATGCAGGAAGTACTGTGTTCTGGCGGGGGCCTTCTGCCTCGCTTTCAGGAAACACAAGCTGTCTGGATCCGCCAGATCCAGCAGTGCCAGAGTCTGGCCGTCACCTGCGCGAAGTCGTCAGAGGAGCGGTGTCTGTACCGACTACAACCCACACCTAGACGTTGCTCAGGTAACTTAACGACTTATCGGGTTAGAACACATTCAAGAATCCAAGAATCAATCCCTCAAGACCAATCTTGTTGAAAGGCTTTGCTCGTTGCTTGCACCCCGAGTGCTCAATTCCGCCCATCAGCCCGCACAACTCCACACCAGACTCACAGGGTCCGAAAACAACTCACAGCTTGTCACCCGACCCCCTCTCGAGAAGACTTCGAAGCGATCTGGATCTGGAAAGGCTGGCAAGCAACAAACTGCCTGCTTCCCTGACGACGGAGGTCAAAGCCCAAGAGTCGCCCAGCCGTGCCTGTCTGCACTAGGGCAGTAAGGACAGCACAACGCGGAATTTGCATGTATTTCCCCCAAGCTTGGTGGTGAATGCAGAATAGCCCCGAAAGGCCGCAAGACCCACAGTAAACCCACAAGCAGCATGGCCAGAAGAAGAACGCTGCCAATGCCTGTAGCAACCTACTCCTTCAATGCCTCAACGAGCGCTGCCAAAGCTCGACCTGAGGAGCAAAGGGGGCCGCCCGTAGCAATGCTGTGAACTAGCACCGGGGCATCCCCCTTGCAACACAAAAGACTCAAAAGCATGTGACCGCATGGTGGTAAGTGCAACAACCTTGGGAGCCAGCTGCACCTGCCGATTGGAAGGAGCCACATCTTCCTGCGAAGGACAATGAAGGCTTCTAGAACTTCGCTTCCCCATGGATGGTTTTGTTGAAGCCTCCTCGAGCTTTGCGGCTCTGCAAGCAGACACTGGGCCTTGAAGGCTGCAGTTCACGACTCTTACGGTCTTAGAGGATGCAGGAATGCAAGTCCAGGTCCAGGCTCCTGGCGGTCAGCTCCAGCACCTCAATGAACTTTCAAAGCAGTACTCGCTCTTTCCATACCGCCTCCGAGTTTACGTCCATGCCTGTGCGCTCTCGAGGGCATGCACTGATGTTTCCAGCGCCTGCATCACGAAAAGCATCCACAGGCAAGGAACCCAGCGATGGATAGCAAATCGGCACGCCAAGCCATGAAAGGATAGACACAGCAGCCCTTCGTGCAGCCCTTCCCGCTCTGACCTCGCGGATATCTGCCTCCATCACGCCCGCACCCACAAGTGCATGGATCTGCACCCAAGGGTCCGAGACAACTACAAAGAATGAGGCCATTACGCAGCCAAGGCACATAGGGTCTTGATCTCCGGTAAGCCTCAAGAGCTTCCTCGCGACAGACAGCGAGGCCAGGTGAGATGCGGCTTCGAAAATCCTTCCTCCAGGCAGGCCGAAGCGCTTTCGGCTGCATCGAGGGGGAAGGCCCACACACGAAGACCTTGAGGTGCCTGGCCGAAAAGAAGCGGAGCATTCACGCAATCGTGCTGGATAAGCGAAAACGAATCAAGATGCAAGTTAGCAAAAACGATTCACGTAAGGGTCCATAGTGGTAAACCATGGAGGATCAAAAGAGGTGCCAGGATTTTTTTGGAGTGTTGCTTTTCCCTGGCATCTGCATATGGCATCAAGACTTTTCTGCGGGCAATGCTCAGCTAAGTTAGGGTACAGTATCCAGTCACGGTCGGCCGTGCTCTCGGCTCAGTGCAAAACGTGGATATGCGCTCTTGTAGACACGCACACTTTGGAGCCGAAATGAAGTGCTGTCCACGCTCCGGGATTCAAGATGCAAGGGTGCTCGAAGCCTTCTAACTCTCAAAGTGTGCTTGAAAGATTTGGGCGGGGTTCCCTCGATTTCACTTGGACTTCTCTTGTGTGCTTTAGGACTCTCCAAAAGCCCTCACCGTCAGAATTCTGCACGAAGCAAACCTCGCTCATCACTAGACCAGGCAACACAGCCGGCCTCGTCTGTCTCCGGCAGCCGATCAGCCCAGCTCTGTAGGAAAGGGTCCTTACATCTTGCATCGAAGAACGAAGTCAACAAACACAACTTCGTTTCAATGCCACCCTGCCTGAATGCTGCTACCCTCCTCAGCCTCGATCAAAGCCACATCCGTACAGCCTCGCAGAACAGAGAACCTGGATGCATTCGCACAGAATTTTGAAGGCCTTTGGCCAAGAGCGATGCCAGCACAAGCGCAAGCGAGAGGCCCTCCCTGGCTCCTGCACCTACGAAGGGAGTCGCAAGAGTGTCGCAGCAACCGCGCACACCCTGCATGCGCCTGGCAAAAGGACGGCCGGGGCCACGGCCGCGTGCGGCAGGACGCTGGCCAGAGCGTGGCCCTCCAGGCAGCCCTCGTGCACAGAGCTCGGAAGCGCGAAAGAGGAAGGAGCAGATGCGGCAGATGCGGCATCTGCCGTTCCTCCAGCACTGCGACCGAAACAGCGGCCCTGCCCACAGCCCAGCTCGCGGCCGCAGCAAGGAGCCCTAACGCCTGAGCAGGAAATACGACGGGCTGCAAGCTGCGGTGCTCTGTTGCGCCTCCGGTGCGCACTTCGCGAAGGCCTCGCCCAGAAAGAGCCCCGCGCATCCTGAACTGCCCACTCGCAGAAAGCTCCGTTGCAGCCTTGCTGCCTGCAGGCGCTCCTGGAGGCCAGAGCGAGAGGTGCTCGAGCGCGCTCCTCTCCATCCCAACGACGAAGTCGCCCGAGCCGGCCGGAAAACGCAGCACAGCCGCTGCGACCTTTCCAGAAGCTGTGTGTTCAGACAGCCACGGTGACCATCGTCCCTGTTCTGACCCAGTCACCATTCTGGTCGCCGGAGGGCCCTGAATCACAAAGACAGGCACCTGCGCAGGCACAAAAGGCTGACTCAAAGCCATTTGATGACCCTGGCCCAACGGCACCAAAGCCTAAAAGCTGTGCTTTTTTCAGATGTCATTGCACCGAGTATGTCGCCTGGGCTGCTGCCGCCAGGCGTCGCAGCTTCGTTGCCAAAGAAGGGAAGAGCGCAGGTGGCACTTTGGCCGCCCAGCCGTCCTGTCCGTGAGTGCCGACATCTGTAGCCTGTAGGACTGTAGGAGGGGTTGACGGAGCAATCACTCAGGGACGGAGCTCCTGATCCAAGACCTCAGCGCCACCGTAGTGAAAACGCAGGATGCTGACCGTCTTGGCGAAGCAGCGGTTGACCTTCTGCTCAATACATGCCCTATGCCGGCAACCTTGGAGCGGGAAGATCAAAAGCATCCGAGGCACGCAGAGCTGAAGGCGGCCATCCTCGAGGTGGAAGAAAACGTCATCCTTCATTCACGGACTCAAAGACCTTCGCCTTCTAAGCACGACACGCAGGTCTTGCAGGTCCCTCGAGCAACGCGCCGCAAAGCCGACCTGCGGCGCAACCTTGTGGGGCGACGACAGTGGCACAATCTGGTGAAACAACTTCTGGCACCGAGAGCCTGGCGAAGCGCTTGAAGGCGCATCCACCGCTCGGAGACATAGACAGATGCTGGACACCATCTATGGGCTTGAAATTAGAACCTCTGATGGTCGCAGGTGTCGCTGGTACAGCATTACGGCATCTGCAATGACATCGGTGCTTTGTGCACAGACCCATGTATGCCATGAGCCAGGGCTCTCAACAGGATTCAGAGAATGCATGGCAGACATGAACAGGAAACCTGACGGACCTGTACGGTTGCAGAATGAGTTGCAGCTGTCTTCACGAGCAAAGTCTCCACAACTCGTACAAAGCTCATCTGAAAGGTTGTGCCACCAGTCTTTTCCATTCCTTTGCTGACAAAAGCCAACTCCCTGTAGCTACAACGATTTGCCAAGTTAAAGCCGCGAATTGCTTCGTGCCACCTTCCGTGCTGGTCGAAGGTCACGATAGCTGAGGCAAAAATGTTCGACGTCGCTTCCAACCCTTGGCCTTCAAGCTCTCGCAGCAACAGAACTGTCTGCTGCCACTGTCCATCCTCCCCCACAGCAGTAACTAGGACACTGAAGGTGATGGTATTTCCTTGCATCTGCTGCTCATGAACATCAACAAGCAACTGCTGCGCCTGCTGCCACATGCCGTGCTTTGCACAAGCACTTATGGATGAGCTGTAGCTGATCACATCTGCATTTGACCGACTTTCCCAACTTGGCTGCAGCAGGCAGAGCCAATGTAACCCATGCATCCACTTACCTCCTTTCTCGAAGGTGCTCATTGCTGCGTTGAAAGTGATGACATCCGCTAAGACTCCACGCGTTCTAAGATCCTGCCAAAGACCTTCTGCCTGCTGCCACTGTCCACCAGTACCACTCGATCTGCAGGAAGCAATGGCGGCGTTGTAGGCCACAACATTTGCCTGGACACGTCGGCGCTGCAGCGTTTGAAGGAGTGCCAAAGCCATTTGCCAATTCCCACTTTTCTCACATACAGCAATCGCAGAGCTATATGTGACGATGCTGGCCTGCAGCTCCCGCTGTTCGAGTTCTCGCAACAGTCGTAAGGCCTCTTGCCACAGCCCAGGGCCCACACAGGAGCTGATCACTGAGTTGTACGAAATGATGTCGGTTTGCAGTCTGGCCACCTTCATAGTTTGCAACCACAGCTGAGCCCGCTGCCATTGTCCACCCTTCTCATGAGCAGCGATCACGGCATTGTAAGTTATCGTGTTGGGAAGGATACTCAAGTCTTGCATCTCACTCACGAGGACTTGAGCCTCCTGCCATCTGTCCCAACAAGAAGTAATTGCAGCATTGTACGTAATTGCATTGATTTGCAGCTCTTTCTCGGTCGCCTCATGTAGCAACCGATGTGCTTGCCACATCTCTCCTCCCTTCTCGCAGGCGCTGACTGCAGAATTCCAAGTTATGATGTCTGCCTGTATCCGAACGGATTCGGCCTCTTCCAATAAGCGGATTGCCCATTCCCACTGGCCACTTCGCGCACACGCACTGATAGCCGCACTTATCGAGGCGACAGCGGCTTCGTCTCTGCAAGTCCCTAAATCCAAGATTTTATGCAGCAACAGCAGCGCCTGTTCCCATTGCTCGCACCTCTCACAGACACTTATAGCCATGCTGTAATCCACGGTCTGGGCTGTCATGTTGCGCTCCAAGTCTCGAACACACTGCAAGGCTCTTCCCCAATCCTGACCGTGGACACACGCTCGCAAGATTGCGTTGCATGTCATTTTGTCGGGAGGAATATGGTCGGACGATTCTAGTACCGCTTGAGCTTCACGCCAATTCCCCTGAAGCTCACATGTCGCAACTGCCGACCCATATGTAACAACGTCCGCGCGAGTCGTGCGAAGGTCTAGGGCTGCCAGGAGAAGCAGCGCGTGCTCCCATTCACCAGCGTGCTTTAGCGAACTCAGCGTTGCATTGTACAAGATGACATTGGATTCGGCGGCAGTGTGCCGCAGCTCGCTCAAGAGATCGAGCGCATGCCGCCATTCTCCTGCCCTCTCACATGCGGATATCGCGGAGCTGAAGAGGATCACATTGGTCTCAAGCCCTTCGTCTTGAAGGTCCCGCAGCAACAAAAGGGAACGATGCCATTCCTTCCCGTTGGCACAAGCCTTTATCGCAGATCCGTATGTGATAACGTTGGCTTGTCCAGAGCTGGCTCTAAACTCACACAACAGATGCAGCGCATTTTGCCAATGTCCAGATGCGCCACAAGCATTTATAGCTGCGGTGCAGGTAAATACATTTGGAACGGACTTCGCGCTTGCCAACTCTGCCAACACAGAGATGGCCCCCTGCCAGTCACTGCGCTTGGCAAACTTGGTGATGGCTGTGCTGTAAGCCTTTTGGTCTGTATACGGGCTTCGCAGCCTCTCTGCAACTCCAGCACGCTGCATGGCGCCGGTACGTCTTGCATCCAGATCGGTTCGTGTGAATCTGCTGTCCGTGGCTCGGTTCGCTGCAGCACCGAGCCGTCCCGGCTTGAATCTATTGTGTGTGGGAGGATGCACGGCTGTTCGAACTGCAAAAGCAGAAGCAGTCCTCTCAAAGGCTGCCCAGGTTTCCAGCATGCTGTCATCACCGCAACAAACCCTGCTAGCAAACACACTACAGCTGCTTTACACTTCCTGGGTACACTGACTTGGCCAATTCTGTTTACCCCTTGCACTTGCACAGTGAAGAAGAACATGTGACAACTTGTCGGTCAGGCATACTTTACAGCGACCGGCATCTTAAGCCGGTCAAGCACCCGTGCTGCCCAAAAACGAACTTGCTTGAAGCTCTTCCTGGCAGTCGAAACCCATAGACGCCAGGAGCTCTATAACCCTGTCGCAAGCTCCCGCATGGTTGAAAACCTGGTCGGCCAGTGCCATCGTAATGAGGTCAGCTTGAAGACCCGGCAAGTTCTGAAGCCTCGCCAAGGGTGAAACCCAGGAAAAACGCACGCACATTGCCAAACATCCAGGCCCAGGGACAGCTCATGTCCAATGCGCCAGCATGCAGCTCTCTGGCAGGCACCGATCCCCGCATTGTAGGTGGTGATACCTCAGTAGGGCGTTCGTTTGCAACATGCTCTGCTGCATCAACATTACCACGAGCGCATCTACACATCGGCTTTATCATGAACATGCTACTTCCCAGACGAAAACCACACATGAGATGATTGCAGCGTTGCACAAACCCCTGCTCATATCTCATCAAAAGCGCACGTGTGAGTGCACATGTGCACGCATACCCGAATGTGCAACTGCGTTGGGCGAGTTGTTTCCCGTGCGTGCCCGGCTAGCTATCACGTCATACATGGGCCTGTACCAACATACCCAAGCCCTCGTTGGCAAAGTCCTCTGTGGTGTTTTTGCCTACACTGGACACGCCATCTGCGGCCGTGTCCTCACCAGAAACAGGAAGATTCAATACACTTCAGCGCACAGCAGACATTGCGACTGCCGTTGTTCATCATGGTGGTTTCAAGCAAAGTTGACGCGCACTTAGCAGAGGCACGAGCCTGCGAAGGATAAAAGCTTCGCCGTTTCGAGCACAACCCACCCACTCTCCAATGTCTGGTGTCTGTGTGGGTGCTGCGATAGGGAGGGCAAGAAGCCCTTTAAGTAACGCCTGCAAGTCATTCGTCAGCGGTGTTTCTGGCTGTATAGCTCAGAAACACATGCTAGGAACATCAGACGACGAGTCCTGCCCCAACCAGCAGTTCTTCCAAAACTTCAACTAGAGGTCTGGCCCATATGTGACTGCGTATATCAATCATGATTGGCACTGGTCTTTCAATAAGTGTTTCAACATGCAAATGGCTCCTCGCTGGCCGCTGCACACAGCCGCGTTTTCAGGCTGCGGCTACCACTGTTGCAAATTCTCATTTTGCTGTCTGAATTTGCGGCTTCCGTACTCGTGTGGCTGTGGTTGGATAGTTACGCTACTGAAACTTTCAACGGAATCTAGCATCACTAGAGTTGGAGATCACACGAAGAAGACAAACCTTCACGGACATGTCATGGTTGAGCGCTTGGTTCTGCATCGCTTGAACTTATGGACCCTTTAATCTTCGTCTTCTTCGTTTGTTTTGATAGAAACTGAATCAACTTCTCTCATTGCTGCACAAACTTGTTCGCTCGAACTCTCTGTTTGAACAGTGCCAACCTCCAGCGCGACGCCTGAAGCACACATCTCCATTCTCACTGAGACGCGCTGCGGTTCTGGAGGTTCTACAAGTGCTATGAACGCCTAGCTCCTGCTGGGTGCATACCATCTTCCAACCGATTCGCAATCTGAGCACCCAGTGTCTCCTAACGTGCTCCTGCCAATGGCATGATTCCACACCTCAGTACTGTGTATGCTTGTGCATGTGTACATACAGATTCACAAATACATGTGTATATATATATATATGTGCATCCATCTATATATCATCTAGCCTGTGCTGCTCGAGGTGCTGCTCTCCAGCCGTTGCGTTGCCACCTCCAGCAGCAACCTTTCTCCAAAAGTATGCGGGATCGTGCTCATTACAGGAGTCGGATTGAACCAAAATTGAGTGAGTGAGTGAGTGAGTGAG
>CAJNDV010037296.1:1196-18909 GCA_905221635.1 Symbiodinium sp. CCMP2456 | reverse complement strand
GAGTGAGTGGAGGGAGTGAGGGAGTGAGGGAGTGAGTGAGTGAGTGAGTGAGTGAGTGAGTGAATGAGTGAGTGAGTGAGTGAGCGAGTGAGTGAGCGAGTGAGTGAGCGAGTGAGTGAGCGAGTGAGTGAGTGAGCGAGCGAGGGAGTGAGTGAGTGAGTGAGTGAGTGAGTGAGTGAGTGAGTGAGTGAGTGAGTGGGTGGGTGAGTGAGTGAGTGAGTGAGTGAGTGAGTGAGTGAGTGAGTGAGAAGCGGCACCCGTTGGACCGGGGCCATGCCTAAGGCGCCATCCCTCCCGGCATCGCAGGGGCTCCGTAAACGTCATTGCCCCTCCGCTTGGAGTTCAAGCTGGCAGAGCGCCCCGGGAGCACCCGGCCAAGATACCTTATGTGATGCAGATAGTCGCCCCGGCGCCGAGTACGGTAACGGCAGCAGCAGCAGCAGCAGTAGCAGCAGGTAGGCGCTAGGTGAATGAAGCTCAGATCGTACCACTCGGAATTCAGGCAGCGGCCTGTGGCAACCACACCCTGAACCAACTACCAAACAACAGCCACCACAACAACGACGAACAACCGGGACAACGGTAGAGGGGGACGTGGCCAGAGGCACCCGCCCTCCACCGAGACCTGAGTGGGGCGAGGCAGCACAACAACGAAACGCCATGGACCAACAACTAGCGGCCACCTTCCTGCACCGGTCATCTATGGGGTTGCTATTAGGGCAGCGAGCACGGTGTCAGGGGGAGCAGCGGGGTGACCTTCCTCTGCTCGGGTGCAATGTAAGGCCGTCGCACTGCTGGACTTTAAAGCCGAGAATCCCCTAGTGCGCCCAAGCGCCCAATGAGGACAGCACCCCAACTGCACCACTGAGCTGCCCAGGCACGAGCCATCTGTCACATGTTGCGACAGCCCGCATGGCTTGGCTTCCAAGCACTGCATCTGGTACATCTGTAAACGCCGTCAGCCCGAAGACGTCGCACCCCGAACTAACTAGTTCTCATGTTGCTCAGTGCCGTGGGGTCAAGCCAGCGCGAGCACGTCTCTTCCCGGGCAGCGGCAGGTCCGCTTCAGCCGTGGCAGCCTGCAGCGGCTTGTCGTTGCCGGCGATGCACCTGCGCACATGTCGTGTCGGGCCATTGGTTGCCTACACACGCGGTGTCTGGTGTAAAATGTTAAAATAAGACAAGAACCCAGTAACTACCAGCATGTGCAGGGGGCCCGCAGACGTTTTGCCTCACCGGATGCTCAATCTTGTGAGGTCTCCCTGGACCGCCCCTTCTCGGAGAAGAATGCACACTGCACGTGTCATGACGTCTCTGGCGTGGTCCTCCTCGAACCTCTGGTGAAGAGATCTTAGGTGGTCCAAGAACGTAGTGATGAGGCCATCCAGCGAGTGTGCCCCATCTGCTCGGGTTCTTCTCAATGCCCAGCGTCGTGCCCTGCGCACGGTGATTTCTGCATGGGGTGGGCCAGCCACCCTATATCCAGCACCCTCGCAGGCCCTGGAGGCGACGAGTGCTAGATGCTGCTGCAGCTCACGCTCAGGCTCTGCACTCGGCCCTCTTCTGGGGCTTGTCGCCATTCTACATCGAAGTGTGTGTGTGTGTGTGCAGTCCGGGCAGAGTCGGAGAGGAGAGAGGGCTGCAGGGAAGTAAGCCGCATTAGCGCCGTGGTTCCAAGCCCCACACCGGCCCCTCAAATGCAGGGAGGTGAGGCATGCTGAGCATACTTCCGCAGAGAACGCTCGGCACCATGGGCAAGGTTGGCCAAGGTCCACTGCCTGGCGGCCCGGCACCATTGCACGACCACATTCCCAGCACAGGTCTACGGACTCAGAGTGGCGGCACCGACAGGGGCCAGCTTCCAAGACTCTCCTCACATCGTCCCAGCTTGGACCGTCAGCACCCCACTGAAGTCGGCCGTTTTCCGTGGTGGGCACACCCCGTACCCACAGTGCATGCTGTGTGTTAGCTGCACTCAAGCCGCGACCAGGCCATGCCATGCGCACTCTGGCCACCGCAGCAGCCGAGGCAGGAGCCTGCCATCTGAGCTCGCGGAGGACCCCCGCTCCCGGTCCATCCATCCATGAGGCGATTGACATCTGCGTTCTTCCCGGTCTGGCGACTGGCAGGGCAGCGGCCTCCTCCACGGGCGCATCGTGCGGAGGCTGTGGGAGGGCTAGCCGCATGAGTTCAATGCACGCTTGTGCGCGCTGTAGATATTCCGCCCGTGCCCGATGGAGACCCAGCAGCAACAAACTGGTAATGCGTATCGGCCCATGTTGAGCTGCAGCTCGGGACTGTCGGAGGCGTGCCTCTGCCAGTACGCGGTCTGGTTGCCGCAGGACGGCAAATTCCTCACCGTACAACTCGGAAGTCTCTTGCGGACTAGTGCCTCGCAGTGCCAGGCCTAGCGATGTCACCATAATGCCTCTGTACCCCATCTCCCAGGGCTCCTCTGCCATGGTGCTACGGGCGCTGCTGCCGTTTACGTCTACGTTGCGTGCGGCTTCTCGGTCCGGGTTGGCGACCAGCCACCTCCATGCTGCTAAACACGGCCAGCGCCGCACTGCTTCTGGAGGTATGGGGTCCACGTTCCTTAGCTCTCGCGCCCATCGCAGGCCTGCCCGTCTTATGCTGTCATCACTACTTGCATTTGCCAGCTCGGCTTCCAGAGCGCTGCGTATGTGATCTATGAGGGGGCGCATTGCCGTGCATCTCATGATTACATGTCTGGGTGTGCCAACTCCTTGGCCACACAAAGGGCACACACGGACTGAGTGGTTGTGTTGCGTGTGAGCAGCTGCCGTGTCGCTCGCCTGTTTGTTGGAGTGTAGCATCTCTGTCCATCCCCCCCAATTGCCCGTAGGCACCGGTGCATGAAACCCGACAGGTCTATAGAGTCTCCATCGGATTGCAGGCATAGGTGCCGCCAGCTAGGATCCAGCTTGATATTCGTGAAAAGTCGGGGCTGGAGACAGGGCAGATAGATGTCCTCTGCCAGACGGGCCAGTTTGCCCTGTACTTTCCGCTGTTTCCACTGCCTCATCGCGTCTTGGCGCAAGACTGCTCGCACCGCCTCTCTTGCCTGGGCGGTCACTTGTCGGCCCTGGAAACACAGGGATGCGAAGAGGCTTCCGGATGGGATCCGCACATCATCCGGCTTGCGTAGGCTGTGTGCCCTGTGACATCCTCTGTCCTGGGCTTCATTTCCCCTGGCTAAGATGGGGTAGAGCAGCGCTGGTGCGGACTGGTGGCTTTTGATGTCCACCCCCACAATCCCTGCAGACACAAATGCGGTTTCGCACAACTTCGCCATGCGCTCTCCTGGGAGATGCCGGTGGCAGCGCCAACGCTCCGGATGATATTCCATGTCCAGACGCCAGGATGGGCAAGGAGCGCTGTCCCTCCACTGTTCTACGATGTGACTCCAAGTGGCAGACAAGAGCGTCTCTAGGCTGAGATGGCGTCGGTGTTGCCAATCATCCTTCTGTGCTCGCTGCAATGCCGAGAAAAGGGCGCTCCTATCACACACCAAAAGGTTCCAGTCGTTGACCCGCCGCTGTTGTAAGGCTGTCAACATGCCGAACATTTCTGCCGCGTGTATGCCCGTGGCTTCAAAACCATATCTGCTTGGGAGGCGGCCACGATGCTGACGTCCTTCCGCCGTCCAATAATCCCAGTATTCACCCGGGGGCCCAAAAGCACAGGCTTGGGCACTGAAGGTGCATGCGTCAGCCGCTTCCCCGCCGTCGCTGTAGAGAGCTTGGTCAGAATCTAATCCCGAGGCACGGGTGGAAATCAGTGCTTCATCTCTTGGAACACGGGCTCTTGGGTTGCACCACGTGGAGTAGGGCCAGTCTTCCATCAGGTGCGGGGCCTCCCTCTGGAAAAGCATTTGCTCTGTCTCCCAGTCTGCACTGGCCTGCCGTAGAGCCTGGTTGGTCGCTACCGCCCCCAGTACCGCCGCCCACCGCTCGGCGTTGCCCCATTCTGTTTGGGGAAGGCCCTGCTGTGTGAATGCGGCCACTGCCTGCCGGATGGCATTAGCCAGAGGCCCTGCACGGCAGAAGATTGCTGCACTTGCCGCGTGCGTGGGGTGATATGGCTCCGCCATGCTCTGCGGCAGGATCCCTCTTTCTGAGAACAGGTTGTCCAGGATGCGTCCTACTGTCCGGTCAGGACCCGTCGTGATGTAGAATCCGTACTCGGCGAGGAAACGCATGGCCCGCACGACCAGGCCGGACTGTAGGCCCCGTGCGCCCCTCTGGCTCTGCGCTTCTCGCAAATGGTCTCTGGCCACCTGGGAGACGACACCTGCCCCATTAAGGAGCAGCAGCAAATCATGGGCAACTGAGGAGACTACGCTCTCAACTATCGACGGTAGCTGAGGGCCGCCCGCCGAAGCTGGAGGCTGGAGCGACCAAGCTTACCCTTTCAGCCGTGCAACGGGTGCCTAATTTGCTCAATATAAGGCGTTGAAAAGCCGCTTCTTCTTCATGGATGCTTGGGGCTGCCGGGATGCCCACCAACGCGGCATAGGCGATGATGCCACGAACTTTCAGCTGCATAATCATTGCGACCTCATCCCATGTGCAAGCCCGGGCCTGCGCCTCCAACCTCGCAGCTTTGATGCGGCGTAATAGCTTGTCTGCAGCTGGCCCGTGACGATCCAGGTGAGTGATATTCTTACCGAGCAGTGTCTCCAGACTGTCTTCGAAGGAGCGGTGCAAGCGTTGGGAGCACATGCCGCCTTGCCATACGTCCCAGCAGGTTGCTCTGACACCCTGGTGATTCATGTGAGCTGGCGCCTGTCCAGCAGCAATAAAGTCCTGCCAGTCAGTGGCGTATGCTGTGCACTTGCTCCAGGTGAAGCCTATGCCCGTGCCCCGGCTGCCCGTGCTCAGATCTCCAAGGATGGTGTCGAGATCGGAGGCTCCGGCACCATAATGCTCTGCGTCGTCGACATAAGAAGTTGTCGGCACCGTGCGCCCAGCTGCAGTGGTATAGTGTGCTGTGCTGCGTTCGCGTAAACGAATAATAGGGTCCTGATCCGCTTTTGAGCGCTCTGGCGCAGAAACGGAGCCCTGAGGTAGGCCTCTACGTAGGTGGATCTCAGGGGACGGCCCCCACCTAGTTTCCACCTGTACACGGAAGTTGCTGAAAGCCGAGGTGTAGAGCTGCCTGACGTCCGAAGGGATTCCACGAGCTTGCATGACTGCGTCCGCCGCCGGGGTGGAGATGCAGTTATTGAACCAACATCTAAGCGTAATGATGTACCTAAACCAAACGATAATGGGCCCTACATCGGGAAGTCATTGAAAAGCGTTTGCAAGGACGAGCAAGCCCGGAGCTTTGCGGGAGAACTCCTTGGTGTGTGTTGATCCATAGCAAGGCGTCGGGCATCGGTGGATATACCAAATCCCTCAACCCCAAATCCCTGCAGCCGCCAGAACCCGGACATTCCCACTTTGGCACATTACCTGGCCAAGACTCGCCTTGCACAACTCAAGCACCACAACTTGAACACTATGTGTCTGTCGAAATCTGCGGCTCGAACTCACAGACACCTATCCGTGCTCTCAAAGCGCTGAACTCCTGAATAACTCTAGCACCGACCTGCACCTACTCGCGATCTAGAGCAGGTTCGGACCCTCGTCCATTGCACCGCGGGACTCCAGTGCAGGTGCCCACGCACCGCGCTGGGCACAGGCACTGAGGGCAGCATTGTAGCCGATGATCTCAGATGGTGCAGAGACTTGGTCAAGACATGGCACGCGGTCACAGAAGGGTTCGTTAAACCGCATTCTGGGATGCCTCTAACGTCTGAGCACGTAAGCATTTCTCGACAGGCGGCTGCAGCGTGCGACCCCTGCTTCAAGTCACGTAGCAGCAACAGGGCCAGCTGCCACTTGCCGGCTTTCTCGCAAGCACTGATCGTAGCATTGAAGGCTATCTCATTTGGGATATGTTCGACGATCAACTGCTCCAGCAAGCAGCAACCAGTTTGCCACATGCGACTCTTCTCGCAGGCGGTGATGGTGGAGCTGTAAGATGCAACCTGCGATTCTATGTTGTGCTGTGTTGTTCCTTTAGGATCCCATGCGGTGGGTAAAGCTATGCGATCGTTTCTCTTACGAGTAGCATCACATCTCTTTTCTTATCTGAACTAGCTGCGCAGCAGTGTTCTCTAGCATCTTGGCATTTCATCCAAGCCACTGTGGTTTGCTTCAACTATAGTTCTGGCAATATCCATGCTCTCTCTCATCATTGTCATATGAGATACAAGGCGGTTCATTCATCAAGCTACTCTTCGAGCTCGCATGTTGCTGCCACACCAGCACGGCCCCATGGCCATAGAGGCGTGGCTAGAGCTGAGGCAGCCACGGTGGCCTGGATGTCCTCGGTCTTCAGGTGACCCAGCACCAGGTGGGCACGTTGCCAGGCTCCTCGCTTGGCACAGGCGCCGATGGCTCCGTTGAAGACGATCACATCTGCCTGATGAAACACAGAGTTACACAGAAACTCGCGGCACCTTGTCTTAGCCATGTTCGATTTTAGGCGGATCCGGGCACACGTGCCGGCCCACCTGCACGCCACCCAGCTTCTGCAACACGTGTTGCGCCCGGTGCCACTGTGCATGCTTCTCGCAGGCACTGATTGTGGCGCTGCAGCTGACCAGGTCTACCTCCAGACCGCATGCCACTAGATTCTGCCATGTTTGAAGCGCATGGGTCCACCGCCCCATCTCACCGGCACGGATTGCAGCAGTGTGGGTAACCGCATCAACCTGCATGAAACGGGGTGTCTTAGATCCTTAATAATTCAGACCCTGGCATGGAGTCTTGGAGTAGACAAAGCATGCAAGACTCCAAGCACGAGCACAAGCTTTGAAGCCCTGCCTCCAAGGTGTTGTCTTTAAGGAAATTCAGCAACATCGATACACGCCGCCAGTTGCCCGTTACTTGCGCATCCAATACAGGATTGTAAGTTAGCAGGTCAGCCTTCAAAGCCTTCTGCGAAAGCTTGCATAGCAAGTGCTCCGTGTTCTTCCAGGCAAACCCCCTACTACTCGCAGAAGTCACAGTGTTGTAAGTGACGAGGTTCGTTGGGAGACCGGGTTCTGCCAGTAACATGATAGCCTTCTGCCACTCTCCACCTCCCCCACATGCACTGATCATTGAGTTCAGTGCAATAACATCCGGCTTAACGTCCTGCATTGAAACATAGAACAGCAGCAATGCGGGTCGCCACTCTTCTGCTGTCGCCAACATGCTTAGTGTCGTGCTATATGAGATCAGGTCCACTTGCATCTTTTGCTGAATGAAGTGAAGGAGCCTCTGTGCCTGTGACCATGCTTCGACTGCTTCGAAGGTGCTGAGAGCCGCGTTGTAACTGACTAGATCTGCTTTCAAACTCTGCTCTGGGAGTTCCAGCAAGAGCTGCGCCGCTCTTCGCCAGTGTCTTCGGTCTTTCAGGGAACTGATGACTGCGTTGTAAGAGATGCAGTTCACTTCTACTCGCCGACCTTGACACTCGTGAAGGAGAAGCACCGCCTCCTGCCAGCGCTGCCTTTGGCCAAAGGCACGGATGACAGAGGTGCAGGTGACCACATCCACCTGCCCCTTCAACCCTTGAAGGAGCGTGTCGAAGAGGCTCAAGGCCCACGACCACTCACCTGCATTGCCACAAGCCGTAATCACTGAGCTACAAAGGACCTGATCAGGAAGAACTTCCTGCCGCTTCAGATCTGCCAGCTGGGCCAGGGCTCTCTGCCACTGCACAGCCCTGCCCAGCGACTTGACAGTCGATGTGCAGCTCCTCAACACCTGAGCCTCCATCTGGGCGGCATGTGACAAGTACACGTCAGCATCCATGGCGCCTCTTCTACCATCCTGACCCTGTCAAACCTGAAAAGCTGCGACCGACTGGGGGCTTTGGTAGCGCCTACCACATGCCTGGCGCATGACTCGCCTCGCCACTTAGACCCAGTGCTCTTTTGCCCTCCACATGACTGGGCAGCAGCTCGGCTCGCACCTCGGCTGTGAAATTCCGAGTGGCTGTCCTCTGGATGGCCTACGTGGACCGAATTCCGCTGCGGAAAATCCAACTTATTTCATCACGTTCCAGCCTGCGCATCCATGCGCAGAGCATCTTCAACGCTCAGTCTGATAGAGTGAAGGCACTTTACAGTGTGGTGAAGTTGCCGGGAGTGGTCGTACGAACTACATGCAAATGCCAAGGTCAAAATGTCGGAAGGCACCCGTTGCAGCTGCATAGCTTCGACAATCTGTAGCACATGTGCCCACTTTCTAGCACCGCTGGACTGTGCAAGAGCACTGACCACAGCATTGTAGCTGATCAGACTTGCCTCCAGCTCTTCTCGCATCAGCTCGGTGAAGAAAAGCTGAGCGTGGTGCCATCTTCGGGCTTTCTCACAGGTACTGATCAATGAAGTGATGGAGACTGTGGTGGCCTGAATCTGCGAGCGACGTAGCTCACACAGCAAGACCCAAGCCTGGCGCCAATCACCGCTTTTTTCACAAGCGCTGATTGCGGCATTGTAAGCTGTGGCATCTGACTCAAGGCGGCATGCATGCAGCTCCCGCAAAAGGATGCAGGCGTGCTGCACCTGGCCTTGCCGTTCGCAAGCACTTATGGCTGCACTATAAGCAATAACATCCGCCTCCAGTGTCTGTTCCAAAAGCTCGCTTAGAAGGAGCGCTGCCTGCTGCCACTCGCCTTGCTTCTCGCAGGCGCTGATGACAGAACTGTAGGTAATTACGTCGGCTTTTACGAGCTCCTCCTGAAGTTGACGCAGAAGAGCTCGAGCCCTTTGCCACTCTCCAGGTTTCTCGCAGGCACTGAGCGCTGCATTGTAGGACGCGATATCTGGTTCGACCCGGAGCCTCTTATACTTGTCAAGAAGCAGCCATGCTCGGGGCCAGTCTCCTGCCTTTCCCAAGGTGCTAATCACGGTATTGACGGTAACAGTGCTGGCGCTAAACAGCTCTCTGTCGAAGACGTCGAGAAGTGCCTGAGACCTATGCCAACCGAGACGCTCGCCATTATTTAGCAGTGCATTGTAAGCGACCACATCTGCTTGCACGCTCTTGCACCTCAAATGCTCTAGGGTCAGGTGGGCTTGCAACCAGTCATCATCTTTGCAAGCAGCAATAACAGAGCTATATGTGATGATGCTCGGCTTGAAGCGCCTCCTCGCAAGCTCTTCCAGAAATATTCTTGCCATCTGCCACTTTCCAGGGTCTTGACATGAGCTTGCTGCAGAATTGTATGTGATCTCATCCGTCCGCACCCGAGATCTCACAGCAGTGTCCAACAGAAGCTGTGCACGATTCCACTTGCCATCACTGTGCACAGCAACTGCTGCATTTAGAATGCGAGTGTTGGGTGTAAGCCTGTCACATCGAAGGTCGCGCAAGAGTTCTGTAGCTCCAGACCAATCCCCTTCTATCGCACATGCACCCAGAGCAGACCCGTAGATAAAAATGTCAGACTGCAGCCCAACGTGCTTGAGCTCTTTAACCAACTGCATCGCACATCGCCACGAAGTGCTCCTGGCGCAAGCACTGATGGCTGACGTGAAAACCAAGGCATCCAATGCTACGGCTTGGCAGAACGCCTCTCTGAGCAGCTGGAGCACTTGGGGCCAGAAATTTGCGCGTCCGCACGCACCGATGGCCAACGTGCACCTCAGCGACAGCCGCGCAGGGTGACTCTGGATAACGTCAACCGGACACTGGTGAAAGTCTACGGACCAACACCAACACGAAGAAATCAAGCACGAAACATGTGCTTGCAAAGCATTTGCAAAGAAAAAGCCATGAACGAATGTGACGACCCAATGCGTTGATCAATCGTGACACGGCACTTTTTGAGCTGGTCCCGGCTGGCTCCAGATCGAGATGACAATTGCGAAGCAGCAATGGGCGAGAGCATAAGTTAAGCTGCCCCCAGCAATCAAAAAAATGATCGCCCTGACCTTCGTGCGAGCGAGGCCATGTCCACGGTCCACATCAGCTGCCTACCAGCGCCAGCCGACCTTGCGTGGATGCCAAAGTGCCTCCATCATCGTTTCGCTACATGCAGATACTACGGGCCGGGCATGGAGGCAGGTATGGAACATGTCCGTATGTCTCCGAACCCAAGGACAACGGTGACAGCTGGAGCAGTTGTTGAAGCATGCGGGCCACTCATGCAATTTCATGCGCTGTCGTGCAGTGCTTTTCGACAACCTTGTTCCGATGCTACCGCCACGGCGATTCTCAACTTCAGCTTGCAATTGACATCGACGGCATGCAACAATGGCAAAGCTACCCTGAATTCTCCTGCACTTGAGCAAGCTGCAGCAACTGAAGCATGAGCGACAACATCAGCTCGAAGCTGCTGTTCGATCAAAGATATAAGTAGAAAGTACGCAATATACCAGGTTCCACCCTTCTCACACGAGCCAATGGCCGCATTGCAGGTAAGGATGTTGATTTGTACCAGCCTTTCCTGAGCTTCGTGTAGATGAAATAAGGCTTTATCCCACTGTCCGGCCTGCTCATATGCGCTGATGAGCGAGCTATAAGAGATCACGTCGGGCTTGAGCTGCTCGTCCTTTAACCTCTGCATCAAGAAGAAGGCATGTTGCCACTTCGCACACTTCTGATATGTGCTGATCACAGCATTGTATGTCACTACATCTGCCTGGAGGATGTGCCGGTCCATCTCACAATGCAGAAGCTGGGCATGGTGCCAGGCAGCACCCTTCTCGCAGGTGCTGATGAAGGAATTTACGATGATGTTGTTCAACTTCAGCTCGCAGCTCTGCAGTTGTCCAAGAAATAGCAAAGCCTGCACCCAGACTCCATGCATCTCGCATGCTCCCAGCACAGCACCATAGCTGAACACGTCAGCTTTAAGATTGCCCGTCTCCAGCTTCAAAAACATCAGCTTCGCATCTTCCCATTTGCTGGCCTTCTCGCAGGCACTGGCCAGGCAATTGTGAGTGGTCAAATCTGGCTGTACCTGCTGACATCGCATCTCCCCGAACTGCGAACGGGCTTGCTGCCATTCTCCGCACTTCTCGAAGGCACTGGTCACAGAGTTGGTCGTGATCACGTCTGCCTGCAACTGTTGCTGCCTAAACACATCTACCTGCTCAACAGCACGAATCCATGTCCCAGTTCTTCCACAGGCACTCGTCGTAGAATTGAAAGTGATTGAGTCTGCCTGCAGAAGGTTCAGGTGCATGTGCCGGAGGAAAGCTCTAGCCGTCTGCCAATGTCCAAGCCTCTCACCAGCAGCAACTGCAGCATTGAAAGTGATCGTGTTTGGTCTGACGTTTCGCTCCCACAAACCGCTTGCAATGGCATGTGTTCGCCGCCAGTAGCCAGCATTCCCGCATGCCGTCACTGCCGAGCTGATGCTGACTACATCTGCTTGCATGTGTTTCATGGGCAAGCCGTGAAGGAGGGCAAGGGCCTGTCTCCACACACCGATTCGTGCGCAAGCCGCAAGAGAGGAACCGTACACCATCTGGTCAGTCGTGATCTGATCTTTGGATAGCCTGAAAACGATTCAATGCACCTACCTGTCAAATCCGCATGTCTATGGCCTATGGCAGCATGAACCCCGAGCTTTGCTGCAGATCAAAACACACTAAAGAAGAAGACAAGGAGCCTGGCAAGCAAGGCCATGACCGGCTGCCACCGTCCTGCCTTTCCATGCTTTGTGATGGCAACCGTGCAAGACTTCAGATCGTAGCCAGCATCGACACTGCACATGGCAGGCTGGTTGAGAAAGGTATAGCAATGAGTTCTTCTTCAGCTGTGACCGTTATCATTCGACCCAGGCACTCAAGTGACCTGGTTTGTCGGATGAGGCCGTGGGACGCAACACATGATGCTGATTACATGCCCTCCAGTCGAAGTTCCATGTGTTGGCAGTTGAAGCACGTTTAGCTGCTACATGCCAAAGCACCTAGAGCATGAATGGATCTTACACACAACAAGCATGGTGCTGCTGTTTGAAATTACAGAGCATGCAAACACCGTCTCCAAGCCCCAGCTCCTATCAAGACTTGACATCAATGCCCGTCCCGATCTCAAGCTGTCTGGAATATCGCAAGCTGATGAGCACCTGCTGTGAAGATCATTTCGCAGTGCCTATTTTCTGAACAGGGTGTGTCGAACTCGTACCATGGTCTAGGCAGGGTTCACGGTGCTTGTCACTCTGTCCCTGCTTGTATCAAGACCACAGGCACCTGCAAGATTTCCGGGTAACTTCTTAGAATCAGATGGCAGTATACCTGGAGGCAGTTTCTAGGCCAAGCTTTCGGGAAGTAGGCTTCAAAACCTGCGCAGCAGCTCCTGGGCTCACAGCTCTCAGGTCGGGAAGTGTGGAATTGGGCTGCAGCAGATGCGAACATGCCCCATGCGTAGCTTGAAGTTTGCAAATATAGGTTGAGCGGCTGGCTTGAAGGTGGAGATGAAACGACAAGTAACTCACAGCTTTAGGTTTCAGAGCCGCAAATTCAAGAGGCTCTGTGAAGAACTCCCAAACACTGCGCTGCATGCCGGGGTATATCCCACCAACAGATTCACACATTTGCGTGCATTTTTACTGCGATGTCTCTAAGCTAACTCTAAACCGCTTCGAAACCAATACCGGTCATCCAATGACAAATCCTGAGCCCGAAACCACTGCTGTAGAGATTGAGCGCGATGACACGATAACAAGGCGCAGCGCGGCTTGCGCATTTGGGACCTGTTAGGTTTCGCTTTGAAGACTGTAATTTAGATTAAGGATTGTTTGCTTCAGCTTAGGCAGAATGCTGGGAAGTCGCTGCGCTCGACTGTCACTGCACCCATAGCAAGACAGACTCGGAGGCCTTGATGCATTTTCAGCACGTGTTGATCATTCAGAGCTTGCATGTCTAATTGCCAGGGTCCACCTCTGGAGTTTGCCAGGCTTCTGTGCCCTTTAGCTTCAGCAAGTTCCGCATTTGCAGCAGCTTCGCCGATAGCGGGAACTGCGGGAACAGTCAAAACCTCACACCCTCGCGGTTCAAATCAACTCACACACACTGAGACCCTGCAGTAAGCCCTAGATCCAAACTCCCAGACCGGACCTGAACCTTGGTACTGCAAATTCGGAGTCATGTGTGGTGGAGTTGATTTCGGCCTTCGGCAAAATTGAACCCTCACAGTGCGTAGTGGCACGACGTGATGAGAAAAACAAATCGGACTCTCAATAAGGGAATGCTCTTGCTCCAAGGCCGCCCTTCATGGCCCTGTAGCCACTGCCGAAATGCATCTGAATGTCTTGATCACGCGCTTCCATCAGCTCGATGTAGCGAGAGCCCATGTACTGAAAGTTCTTTTGGGTCCAGGCTCGCTTGGCCTCAGATTCGGAGGCAAACTCTACGAAGGCGATGCCTGTGGCCTGGCCGGCGGCATCAGCTGGAAGATGCATTCTTCCAGACAGTGCATAGCCCGTAAAGAATGTCTGCACGTCCTGCCTCGATGCAGAAAACGGCAGTCCCTGAACTCGAAGCACCTTACCTGCGGGAGCTTTGGACTTGTCCCAACCTCCTCCGGCACCTCCGCTTCCCCAGTCGCCGCCCTTGCCGGCGGTGCCACCACTCTTGCCACTCCAGCCCGCGACGACGCTCATCATTTGTAGGAATTCCATCATGCTGTCCTTCATGCCCCCTTTGCTATCGCCAAAACAACCATCAAGATCTCGATCTCGGGCATCAAGCAACTCTATGTAGCGGCTGCCCATGTGCTGCATGTTCAAGTCAAACTTTGCTCTCTTAGCTTCTGCCTCGGAAGCAAACTCCACAAATGCGATGCCCGTTTTTTGTCCAAAAGCGTCGAGTTGAAAGTGCACTCTTCCAGACAACGAATACCCTGCGAAAAACTGATCAATCTCGTTCTTCGAAGCAGAGAACGGAAGTCCTTGCACTCGCAGCACCTGCGCCGCGACAGGTCTGACATGGCTGGAAGACAAACAATCAAGGTCTTGCTCTCGGGCATCCAACAACTCGATGTAGCGGCTGCCCATGTGCTGCCTGTTCAGCTCAACTTTGGCTCTCTGAGCATCGGTGTCCGAAGCCAGCTCCACAATGGCGATGCCCGTGGGCTGGCCAAAACCATCAACTTGTATGTGCATTCTTCCGGACAATTTGAAACCCGTGAAGAACTGCTCAATATCCTGCTTCGAAGCAGAGAAAGGAAGCCCCTGCATTCGCAGCACCTTGCCCACTGTGGGTCTGCTATGGCCGTTGCTCAATGCAAGACAATCAAGATCTCGATCTCGGGCATCTAACAGCTCTATGTAGCGGCTGCCCATGTGCTGCATGTTTAGGTCAGACTTCGCTCTCTGCGCGTCTGCCTGCGACGCAAACTCTACAATGGCGATGCCGGTGCGCTGACCAAAAGCATCAGTTTGTATGTGCAGTCTTCCGGACAATGCGTACCCCGCAAAGAACTCCTCAAGTTCTTGCCTAGATGCAGAAAACGGCAGTCCCTGAGCTCGCAGCACCCTGGCCGTCATTCCACACAGCACGTTTGCAGCACTGGTGTTTGCAGCCGCCTGTGCTAGCGTGAAACTCTACTCAGGCTTCAACCTTTGGCCGGCCCTGGAAGCATGCGTTGAACGGCCGGCAGAGCCTGACTCGGAGCCGTGTCGGACAGTGTATATTTCACATGTGCATGCACACAACTCAGTGCATGATATTTAACTGATTCCAGCATATATAAACCGACATAAAAATTGAATCTGCCATGGCTTTTGCGAAGAAGCGCCAGAAAACACAACAAACCAATCTGCAAGCAAAAACATGCAAGCATGAGTGGAAGCTTACGATTTGCGCCGGCTGATGCTTAAAGTCCACTTCGTGGAGGATGTTTTACTATGCACGACCCCATCGCATCAACGGAATAGAAACTCATAATGTCTCACAATCAGATCTGCTGGGATACGGTCTTGGGGGATTCAACGGCTGACTCACTTCGCGAGGATATGTGACATGGCACTGCGCGAAATGAGCACGCCGCTCTCCGTCCGAGTTGGGTGGGCGAGAGCATTATTGAGGTAGCTGTGATTTCGAAGTTCACAACATGTTGTTGGGAATCACCGTGCCTGGTGCAATACTGATAAACATGAATCAGCTATTTTTTCTGAAGACGCACGCAATTTGAAAATGGAGACTTGAGGTGCCCAAAGCAGATTGCTTTCATTTTCCACAAAAGAAGCATCCAAATGGAAACAGCAACTGCAATTGGCAGCAGAAGCAACAGTAAAAAACCAACAACATGGCACATGAAAAAAAAATTTTGGCGTGATCAGGCTTCGTCGACGGCGGTTGCCGCACTCGGTCCTAGTGGAATCAACAAAAAGCGACAAGAAGCAAAAAGACAACTAATAATCGGTGAAACGTGCTGCGACCAACACGCTAAGCCGGCAAGAGTCGTTCAGCAAAGAATTACCTGGCTCCTGTCAACAAAGTCCTCCCTCAGATGCCCCGCTCCCAGATTTCAGAGTCGCGCAATGGCAAGCTCGCCCCGCTTCCCGTAAAGCATGGGTCGCGCAATGGCACATAGCGGCACATCATGGCATAATGACAGCATGACATGGCGCATGAAAAAGGATGCGTTTTTTCGAAATCTGTTGCTTGGAAACACAAGAAAACGCAGATGTTTTTAAGACCAAAAATGCAAGCAGACATTTGTCTTCACCTAGATCGCGATGAACGACCGCAGGTCTTTGCCAGCGTCATGTTGATTGGGGCCCGGGATCAGCACGGCCAGCATTGCAGACCCACGTGACAGTGGAAGCATTCTGCAACTGGGCCAGCTTCAAACGATTGGCAGAGAAGTGAAAATCAGCTTTCTAAAGTGAGTTGCAATCCAAAGCAAGTAGTGGACAATGTTCAAAGTGGCTTGTGCATGTCGTCATTCAAAGTGCAGAGCCACGGGCACTCCAAATGCACGCACCGCTAACTTTCAAAATCACTTTTCGCGGCGCAATACCTTGCCGAACTCTCTTCTTAAACGGAAAGCCATGCAGCATCTACTGTAAGAGCAAAAATTTTATCAAGTTGTCTTGCAAGAAGAAGTTTTCAAACGCAAATCTTCTAGAAGGATGGGAACCAAGTGGTGCCTCTGCACTGGTCACACAAAACACTGTTTTCGACAGATTTCTGGAAAGAAAATTCCATTGACCAAGCAGCCATTCTAAACAAATAACGCACTCTGTTAGAAAGCGATCTGGGCTTTGACCGTCTTGCTCCCACCGCACACCCCTGCAACAACCAGTCCCAGATGCCTTTTGAAAAGCCAGAAAAGAGAAAAGCTTCAAAGGGAGGGTGAGAGCATTTTTGAGGTAGCTGTGATTTCGAAATTCACAACATGTTGCCGGGAATCACCGTGCCTGGTGCAATACTGATAAACATGAATCAGCTATTTTTTCTGAAGACGCACGCAATTTGAAAATGGAGACTTGAGGTGCCCAAAGCAGATTGCTTTCATTTTCCACAAAAAAAGCATCCAAATGGAAACAGCAACTGCAATTGGCAGCAGAAGCAACAGTAAAAAACCAACAACATGGCGCATGAAAAAAAATTTTGGCGTGATCAGGCCTCGTCGACGGCGGTTGCCGCGCTCGGTCCTAGTGGAATCAACAAAAAGCGACAAGAAGCAAAAAGACAACTAATAATCGGTGAAACGTGCTGCGACCAACACGCTAAGCCGGCAAGAGTCGTTCAGCAAAGAATTACCTGGCTCCTGTCAACAAAGTCCTCCCTCAGATGCCCCGCTCCCAGATTTCAGAGTCGCGCAATGGCAAGCTCGCCCCGCTTCCCGTAAAGCATGGGTCGCACAATGGCACATAGCGGCACATCATGGCATAATGACAGCATGACATGGCGGAGGTAAAAGAAGCGCTTTTTCGAAATCTGTCACCTAGATCGCGATGAACAACCGCAGGTCTTTGCCAGCGTCATGTTGATTGTTGCCCGGCACGGCCAGCATTGCAGACCCACGTGACAGTGGAAGCATTCTGCAACTGGGCCAGATTCAAACGATTGGCAGAGAAGTGAAAATCAGCTTTCTAAAGTGAGTTGCAATCCAAAGCAAGTAGTGGACAATGTTCAAAGTGGCTTGTGCATGTCGTCATTCAAAGTGCAGAGCCACGGGCACTCCAAATGCACGCACCGCTAACTTTAAAAATCACTCTTCGCGGCGCAATACCTTGCCGAACTCTCTTCAAACGGAAAGCCATGCAGCATCTACTGTGAGAGCAAAAATTTATCATCTTGCAAGAAGAAGTTTTCAAACGCAAATCTTCTAGAAGGATGGGAACCAAGTGGTGCCTCTGCACTGGTCACACAAAACACCAAAACACCTTTGTTTTCGACAGACCAAACAGCCATTCTAAACAAATAACGCACTCTGTTAGAAAGCGATCTGGGCTTTGACCGTCTTGCTCCCACCGCACACCCCTGCAACAACCAGTCCCAGATGCCTTTTGAAAAGCCAGAAAAGAGAAAAGCTTCAAAGGGAGGGTGAGAGCATTTTCGAGGTAGCTGTGATTTCGAAATTGACAACATTGCCGGGAATCACCGTGCCTGGTGCAATGCTGATAAACATGCATGAATCAGCTATTTTTTCTGAAGAGGAGACTTGAGGTGCCCAAAGCAGAT
>CAJNDV010037293.1:0-11778 GCA_905221635.1 Symbiodinium sp. CCMP2456 | reverse complement strand
CCAAAATTCCCATAGTTCAGGGTCCTTAAGGTCATGCAGGATTCATATCATCAACAGTAGGGATATGGCGGTTTAGAACTTGTTAGGGTCTAGGCATGAAGGTTGAGCTACCTTGAGGCTACCATAACCTCCTTCTTTGCAGAGCTTTAAACATACTGTAGAGTTCATGAGGACACTGCAAAATAGCTTGGGCAGGCTATGGTAGGGTTTGCCTTAACTCTCAAGGCCCACAGCTCAGCTCTAAGGAAGTATATAACAGACTCGTGATTCGGAACCGCAAACATGTAGGTGTTGCAAGGTTAAGGTGTGGTTTTCTGCAACGTAAAACCTACAAAATACACGCTAAACTCTTCAAGCAGGCCCTGAACCTTAAGCCCTAAACCCGATACTAAACTCCCCCACTAGGCCCGAAACCTCAAGCCCTAAGCCGCTAAACCCTCAACTCCTCCAGCAGGCAAGAGGCGTTCTATACTTAGGGTCTTTTTTACGGTAGCCCAGAAAAGATCTACAATGGAGACCATAGTATAGGTAGACCCTAAACCCTAAACCACTAAACCACTAAGCCCTAAGCCCTAAGCCCTACGCCCTAAGCCCAAAGCCCTAGACCCTAAGCCCTAAGCCCTAAGCCCTAAACCCTAAGCTCTAGACCCTCAACCCTAAACTCCTTCCCCCAGTAGGCGAGAGGCGTGAACATCAGCGAGTCGATTCCGGCGGCTTGTGCGGCCACCATGAACCTCCGGGCTTCCCCAATAGGGTTTAGGGTTTAGGGGTTTAGGGTTTGGGGTTTAGGGTTTAGAGGTTTAGGGTTTAGGGTGTAGGGGTTTGGGGGTTTTGGGGTTTAGGGGTTTAGGGGTTCAAGGGTATAGGGGTTTAGGGTCCAGGGTTTAGGGTCTACCCAGACCTCCGGGAGTACCTCGGAAGGACATCCCTTCATGTGGGTTCTTTTTTTAGAACCTTTAGTGGCATAGCGTCCCCAAGTTTCGGGGTTCTATTTTCTAGATCCTCCCCGGCTGGGTATACGGGTTCCCTCTAAGAGTTTCTAAGTGAAGGTTTAGGGTTTAGGGTTCAAGATCTTTTAAAGCTCCTTAAAGGGTTTCTTTTAGGTTTCCTCACGGGGTTTGTTTAGAGCTTTGGGGCTCGGGTTCTTTATAAGTGTTCCTCGAAGTTTGTTGTTCAGGAATCCATAAAGGAGGGTTTAGGATCTTGGGATTCAAGCGTCCAGGTCGTCATGGTCTAGGGTTTAGGGTTTAGAAACTTTGGCCTACAAACACCTTTGCTGGAGGCCCTTTCAGTTGGCCTGAACGGGAGGACGGAACGTGTTAACATTCTTTCCCTCATATATTATCTAGACTCTAAACGTCCAGTATATGGGCAAGCTAGAAACAATAACGCATGTTTCAACTTTTTGGCTTGGCTTCTGCTCCAAGTATATATTGTATAGGTAAGCATACATCAATGACATGTCGTTTCTTGAATGGCCCAAGGGCTCCAGGTACCTAAAGAGCAGATTGGCGGACTGCGCTCTGCGGGAACTCTACGGGTTCTACAGTCTCTCCCTCTCGTCTCTCCCTCTCGCTCTCTCTCTCGCTCTCCCTAAAGCTGTGTACTCGTCATCCACCCAACACAAACTTCTACCCCAAACTTGCCCCACACCCAAATCCTAAACCCTAACCCAATTAACCCTACAACCCTACAATGGCCCTACAACTCAGAACCACTCGCAAACCCCAAACCCAAACGATATTCCGCGCCATGCCACGCTACGGCCGTGGCAGTCCCAGCGCCTGCATTGACCAGTCCCAGAGCAATCGGTAGTGCTCCGCAGCTGCCTTGGTAGGCTTTCGGGGTTCTGCATTTCTGGATTTAGGGGCTTGGGCATTTAAGGGTTTGGGGTTCAGGGGATTAGGGCTTCGGAGGGTTTCGGGGCTTAGGGATTTAAGGGTTTAAGGGTTAATTAGGGCCTTTGTGATGTTCAGGGGTCATGGGTTCTGCTCGGCCCGGGCTCACCTAGTTAGGGTTGAGGCTTTGGCTTTGGCCACAAAAGCGCTCGGGTCTGAGGGGGTACACTGAGAAAGAGGAGGACTTGCGTTAAGGAATATTCATAAACACAACATATAAGGCCTCATACTGTCATTTCAGAAGGTTACATAAGATGGTCTCTCTGGGTAGGTTTTGGAAACCCTAAACCCTAACCCGACACTTCAACAGAGGCTCGGGAAAAACCTTTCGAAAAGGACCAGAGCCATCCGGTTGGGGATCGTATGTTCCAGAAATGATGGCACATCCATCCTTGCCCAAAGGGGTCCAAGGTACCTATATTATATACTGGAATGCAGGGTTTCTATATTGATATTGTGAATCCTTATACCATGATTTGGGAAAGTATCCCCCGTAACAGTACTTAAGACTCTTTGGGTTGCAGCTGCTCAAACTGGCCTTGCAGCGCTCTCACCTGGAAGACCGGGTCGTGGTTGGCGCAGACCAAGCGAAATCAAAGTGACTGTGCTGCGCATAAACTGCATGCAGTTCAACTTCACGCGACCGCTGTTCGATGTCTACCTCCTCACTGTCCTGCATCGGCTCCTCCGCATGCTTTGCTGCTATGTCAATCATCTCGTCCTCTACATCCCAACTTTCGGCCCTAACAGCCTCCCGGTGTGTGAGAAGAAGGAAATCAAAGGAGCAACACCATAGGTAGATATGTTAGTTTATAAGTAATGTGTATTAAAAAGTATACACAATATACACTTCCCTCCATCCATCCATCCATCCATCCATCCATCCATCCATCCATCCATCCATCCATCCAACGATAAATAGATAAGTAGATAGATAGGTAGAAAGATAGCTAGGCAGTCACAAAGCTAGATAGCTGGATACATAGATAGATGAATGGATGGATAGTTAGATAGATAGATGGATGGATAGACAGATAGACAGATAAATAGATAGACCGGTAGATAGGTGGGTAGATAGTTAGATACGTAGTTGGCTAGATAATGATAGACAAACACATACATGCGTGACAAGTACGCATGTAAGTATGCATGTATCATGTCATGTCTGTCTGTCTGTCTGTCTGTCTGTCTGTCTGCCTGCCTGTCTGTCTGTCTGTCTGTCTGTCTGTCTGTCTGCCTCTGTTCATGTGAGGATACATACATACATGCATACGTATATACCTAGACCCACACAACAAAGATGTTGTAAGGATTCCTGAGTCAGCCACCCTCGTTTGAAGAAGCCGCCTGTGACGGGGTCCCCAAACGTTGAAAATTGGAAGAGGGTTGGCAGGGCATTTTCGAGCAGATTCGAGTTGTGAGCAGGAAATTGTACGCTAAATCCTACACCACAAGTCCCATTTGAGCCTTCATTTAGCTCCTAAGGACACCCTAAGCCCTTTAATTGAAGCTTTCAAATTTTAAAGGCGCACTGACACCTAAACCCTGAATTAAACTCTGAAGATTCCAACTCCAGGTTCTTCTGTCATTGAAGGCTTAGGGATTGAGGATTAGGGTTGCGGGTTGAAGGAAGTTTAGGGTTTAGAGATTAGGGTTCCGCATTCAAGGAAGTTTAGGGTGTTTTGTAAAAGTTGGGGTGGGGCGCATTTGGTTGCCCGCCCGAATCGGCTCCCAACTGGTGCATATTGCATCTCAAAACATGTATGTTTGTTGCACCACATAAAATCGCCCCTCAGCGCTCACTCATGTTCTCAATCATCCCAAACGGCAGCCAGACCGAAATCACCCACATCAGCTCGACCGAGCTCTCGACACCCCAACAGCTGCATGAGCTCAGGTTTCCAGGAAGAGGCACAAAGTCAGTTGCTGGTGAGCAGACTGGTACACGGCAGGGCGATGTAATGCGGGATACAGTCAAAGTGCACAACCATGACCAGGCTGTCGTACTGGAGGACCAGGTAGAAGGGCTCTCAGTCAATGTGCACAACCATGGACATGCTGTCATACTGGAGGACCATGTAGTGGGGCTCACAGACGTGCTTGGCCAGAACAACAACGAGGACCATGTAGTAGGGCTCACAGACGATGTGCTCGTAGAGGACCATGTAGGAGGGCTCACAGACGATGTGCTCGGCCAGAAAGACGAAGAGGCAGTCCACGACGAAGTAAGGTTCCACGGCATCAGCCGCCAGCCCAACACATACGACCGCCCAAAGGAAGAGGTCTGCAAGGTCGAATGCCACATCCACGAACTTGGCACGGTCGCCCTAGAACCAGAGCTCACCCAGATCACCCCGTGCACCCTGGGTCGACATTTGAGTCGTACTGGTAGCACACATTTGGGAGGTAGAAGAAGCAGAGGAAGCATCTTCATTCAATTTCTATGTTGCTTGCGCTGACCCAGTACTGGTCACAGATGGCGGAGCTCCCGACGAGGAAATCCTCTACCATCTTGGCCCTCCATGCAGCTCCCTGATCATAGCAAACGTGCGCCCCAGCACCATTGCACGAGACATACGCCCCGGGTTTGATCTGGGCGGACAGCTCTGTTCTTGTAGGCGAGGCGGTAACGTGGTAGGATCGACCCATCAAGTGTGCTGGTGAGTGATGCTGCCCCACAACCCCAAAACCGACACCAAAGCACTCAAAAAGCTGGTGATGCATTGTGGCACATCAAAACTGGGCGAGCAGCCTCTGCAGGGCAACAAAACGTGGATCGGTTTTCCCGATGAGCCGCCTTTTCGGCAGCCGCTTTTCGAACTGCTTCTTCGCGAGAAGATCAAACTTAGCCGGGTGACCTTCGCCATGGTGTTGAGCTCTGGGTTGCTAAGGTGAGCCACGTCGTCCTCCGACAGAAATGGCCCCACATGTGACAACTCTTGTGTGCTCTTCTTTTGCTTCTTGTCACCACCTGCATGTGACATCTTCTCCGACACGACCGTGATCAAGTGGTCCTTCTGCCCAGCAGAAAACGGGGAGTCACTGATTGCCTCCATGATGGGCTGCATGTTCTCATGGGTCAGGGTCGTCGCTCTCAGCTGCTGCACCAGCGAATGGTGTTGTGCAGTCAAGACATGATGCCGAGCTGTTTCGTCCTGCAGTGTGCTCATGATCGCCTTCACGGCAGCGAACTGTTGCAGCATGTTGAGGCGAGTACACCCGCTCTGGACTGCGAGCCACCAGCGGAATAGGCCACTGGCATAAGTCACAGCGGCACCGGCTTGATATGTGGCGGAGTGCCACACCCTGCCGTCACCGGCCGCCGCCGTCGGGGGCCCCGCTGCACCTTCGCCTCCAAGCGGAGGTCGCGTTCGTGCCGCTTGTGTACGACCCCGTGTGTGCGCCCTCTGCGGACAGGCGGTAGTTTTGCCATTCCCGGAGATTTCGGCGGACGGCATCTAGGCTCCCGAGTTCATCGCGAGCGACGGGATTCCAGGGAGAAAACCATTCGGGCATTGGATCCTCAACACCAACGTCTGTGTCCGGGGGCACTTCCCGAACGAGTCTTTGGGGACACTTGCTGTGGAGATGTTGGCCGGGTCTAGGGTCTGGGGTTTAGGGTTGAGGGTTTCAGGTTACGCAGCAAGCCCTCAAGGCCCCAAACCCGGAAACCCCAAACTCGAAACCCTAAAACTCTAAACTCTACGCCCGAAAACCCTACCTAGACCCCCCAAATTACCCTCCATCATACCCCAAATCCCCACTTTTTTGAAGACCATACAAGGTCGCTAGTAGAGGGCCCTTTTGTCGGGGGGTGCTGGTATAGGACCCTGAGCTCCAAACGTCTTAAAATTCCAGGATCCTGAACTTGGAAGAGCCAGCCAACAGTGTGCCAAGAAGCAAAGAGGGCTCAGCAAGCCGAAGGCGGATCCCTTAACCTTCAGTGGCGGTTTGGGGTTTGGAGAGAAGGGGTTCAGGGTCTAAGTCGTTAGTCTTGAAGGTTTAGGGTTCAGGCGAGTGGGGTTTCAGGGTTTAGGGTTTAGGGCTTCGGGTTGGAAGGCTTAGGGTTTAGGGTTTAGGGTTTAGGGTTTAGGGCTTAGGGTTTAGGGTTTAGGGTTTAGGGGTTTAGGGTTTAGGGTTTAGGGGTTTGACGGCGAGGTGCTACATGGGGCCAGTATAAGCTTCTATCAACTCTCAAGCCCCCCAGCTCCCCCTCATTGTATCCTTTTCGGAGATAGGAATTTTGGGGTGTGCGGATCTGGGCTTCTCCTGTTGGGGTTCCTGCTCTGGGCTGAGAAGGCTGTGCCAAAACATGGAACAGCCTACAAGTGTTTCAGGGTCCGGGGTTTGGGGTTTCATTCGGGTTTAGGTTCAAACGCCCATAGGAACGCCTGAGAAAAAGGTGTGTTTCTTCAGTTTCTTCTACAAGAGGCCCTTGACAAGACCTGCACCAGAAGGCACCGATGCTTCAGTAGCACACGATTCTTGTCAAGCCTGACACGCGCGTTTTATGTGAAAGCCTTATTAATTCAACTAGAATAGGATGTTGGGGTATATCATAGCAAGAATCTATACAACGGGATACTGTCACCAATTATTCGAGCCCAATACAAGCACACGTGTGGGCTCACTCGAATTACACCTTTGCGGTAGCCAAGACACAGCATGCAAGTCTAGCCACCTTAGGATGGGTTGCGAGTGCTCGGAACCTTCGCGCAGGGTCGAGATGCACCCTAAACCCTAAGCCCTAAACCCTAAACCCTAAGCCCTAAGCTCTAAACCCTAAAACCTGAAACCTGAACCCTAAGCCCTAGACCTTCTTAAGCCCTAAGCCCCTACACCGGTCAACTGCAAGCTGGTCCGATCGCTTAGGGCTTCGGCTTTCAGGTTGCAGGATCCAACCTATGTTTGGGCTTCTTTAAGGTGCAATGGAGTGGACTGGTTTAGGGTTTAGGGTTTTTTGGGGTTTAGGGTTTAGGGGTTTAGGGTTTAGGGTTTTTTTGGGGTTTAGGGTTTAGGGGTTTAGGGTTTAGGGTTTAAGGTGCAATGGTGCGGACTGGTTCTGGGTTTAGGGCTCTGGGTTTAGGGCTTAGGGCTCAGAGGGCTTAGGGTTTAGGGCTACCGACCCCGGATCAGAACTATTGAAGCAGTGCCCTTGCCCCAAGCTCGAAACCCCAAACACCTATACCCTCAACACATAAATCAAACACTAAAGCCGAACACCTGAAACCCTAAACCCTGCTATACTCTACAACTCTAACCATAAACCGCTACACCACTAAACTCACAAACGCCTAAACCCTAAACCACTACAAGCTCCACAACCCCTCAACCCGAAACCCTTGGCTTATCCGATTATCCCAAGTAGCCTACACACTTAAACCCTGCACCCCTAAACCCCTAAACCCCAGAATGACTTAGAGGGCCTACCTAAATCCTAAACCCCTAAACCCCATAATGATTTAGATAGCACCTAAACCGTAAACCCCTAAACTCTATAATGATTTAGGGGCTTACCTAAGCCCTAAACCCTAAACCCCTCTACCCTAAACCTGAAATACTAAACCCTAAACCCCTAAACCCCCACACCCTAAACCCTAAACCCCTAAACCCTAAACCCGGGCTATGGAGGTCGGGAGCCCCGAACCCGAAATGTCAGGAAGGTGGCGATCGCAGCGAAGCCTGAGCCGCCCAGGTAGCCTGGATTGATTTGATAAGGCACTTAATAAACTTTAGGGTTGAAGGGTTTCGGGCTTAAGGCTTATAGGGTTTTGGATTTAGGGATGTTATAAGGCCTCTATGTGGATCTAGAAGGGCTTTAACTTATTTGGGTCCTTTCAGTAGGGCTTTTTGTTTTACAGTATCGGGCTGCCCCCCCAGCCCCTCAACCCTAAACCCTAAACCCTGTAAGGTTTGTTTTCGGGTTGAGAGCCCAAGAGGTGAAGAACTGCTGTCCACGAGGGCTCAGAATAGCCCCTACTTGAGTTCAGGATTTATAGGGCTTTGTGTTAAAGCCCTAACCCTGGGGGTTTAGAGCTTAGAAGCCCCAAGTCTGGGTTTAGGGTTTAGAAGCCCCAAATCTGCGTTTGAGGGTTTGGCCTTCGGGGTTTAGAAGCCCAATAAGCCTTCAAAGCCTCCCAGCCCCTAAACCCTAAACCCTAAACCCTAAACCCTAAGCCACGAAGCCCATGGCCGCACCCTCCGGCGGCGCAGCTGCAGAAAGAGCGCCGGTAATGAGGAGTCCTCAGCTGTGTGCCGGGATAAAAAAGTAAAGCTCTGCTACAAGACAAACTTCAACAGTAGTAGTGGTGGTAGCAGCAGTAGTTGTTGCTGTTGTTGTTGTTGTCGTAGTAGAAGTAGTAGTAGTAGTCGTCGTCGTCGTCGTCGTCGTCGTCGTTGTCGTCGTGGAAGCAGCAGCAGAAGTAGTAGGAGCAGGAGGAGAGTAGTAGTAGCAGGAGTAGCAGAATGTAGTGAGAGCAAAAGCACAACGGTGAAGCAAAATGACTATGCACATACATAGAAAAATATACACATGTATGCTCTCGGTTTACAGTTCGGGGATTAAGGGCTAACCACACCGCTTGCTCGGAATCGTTAAAGGGATCTTGATGTAAGTTAATGCATGTTCTTGTTGGTAAAACTGATAATTATGAACTTCGAGCTCAAGAGGTCTCTGTCCTAGGCGTGAGGAATAGCTCATGTGGCCGTGCTTTGATCCCACAACGCTTCACGGGTCTTATGGGGCCTTTATGGCGTTTTCGCATTAAGGGTTCTAGAACCCTAAACCCTAAACCCTAAACCCTAAACCCTAAACCCTAAACCCTAGGGTTTTGTAAGGCTTCTAGTTTAGTAGGCGTCGGTCCTATCACCAACACACGAGGAACTATAGTAAACCCGAAAAGTTGGAAGCCGGTTAGTGCCGGGTTTCCCTATACGTTACAGTATACTTTTGAGGATTGAGGCTATGGGTTTCCAACTTTGGGGCTCTTACTGTTGATGATATTATTCCTGCATTGCCTGAAGGACCAAAACTATGGGAATTATGGTCTATTCCTTATTATGGGTAATGCAGGATTTATAACATCAACCGTACTGTACGACCTAAACCCTAAACCCTAAACCCTAAACCCTAAACCCTAAACCGTGACCATAGGCAAGTGCAGGGCAGAAGACGGCGGTTCTTCCTTGTCGTCTTACCCTCAAGACCCCCATGTAAAGGCCATAATAATTGGAATAGGGTTTGCGGGTATATTGCACCATAACTATAGCAAGGAAGCCCCAAAAAATAGTATAGGTAATCATTCGGGCTCGAATAGTAACCGTTAACACACATCTCGACCTTCATCATAGGGTCCTCGAGGTGGCTTTCAGTAACGTGGTCGTCTCAGCCCCGGAAACGTACGCTAGAGCCTAAACCCTAACCTTCGTAATGAAGGACTCCAAAGTCAAGGAACCCTGCCCTTAAAGAGCTTCTGAACCCCCTAACCCAAAGCGTTTTAGGTACCATTATGGGGGGATACTGGCCCAAATCATAATCGTACTTCCCATTATAGAAACCCTACATTCTACTATATAGGTACTTACGACCTTAAACCCTAAACCCAAACCCTAAACCCTAAACCCTCTTTTGGGGCAAGGAGCCCTAAAAGACTGGCCACCGGGTCCGGGGTGTCAGGACTTCCGGGGTTTAGTGTTTTCAAGGGTTTAGGGGCTTAGGGTTCAGGGTTTAGGGGTTTAGGGGTTTAGGGTTTAGGGGTTAGGGGTTTAGGGCTTAGGGTTTAATTTTCAGTGGTATTTCTTGGTGCAAAGGAGGGCAGAAAGTTTCGGCTTCAGGGTGCTAGCGCTCAGGGGGCTCATTGTAGGCGCCTTGATAATTAGAATAGGGTGTAGGGTTTAGGGTTTAGGGTTTAGGGTTTAGGGTTTAGGGTTTTGATAATTAGAATAGGGTGTTGGGGTATACGATACTCTAATTACAAGAAGGAATCCCCGAAATAGTGTCGGTGATTATTAGGCCCCTATATTAGGAGGTTCTGGCATATTCTGCCGCGAGGCCAAGCAGCAGCCACGGACAAGCATCGAGCAAAGAGCTCCTTCACAGCGAGTTCGATGCTTCCACGGTTGCTGGGTTATATCGGTTTAGGGTTTAGGTCCAGGATTTTAGGGTTTAGGGTTTAAGGTAGTCCTAGGTAGTTTCAGGGAGACACCCTTCTTAAGCCGAGCCGACATATGGCTCTCTTGAAAAGAGACCTTATTGAGAGGGTCTAGATCCGCAAGGGTCCCCATAATGCTAACTCCGACATGAGCCGCAAATGTCTAAATGTTCAGTTTTTAAGGGGCTTGTATTATCCAAAAAAGTGTGAAGTGTATTCATTCAGCCACCAAGCTGTGTCTTTTGCTTTCTAGGCCATTCCGTCCGCAGTGATTCCCGGTTTCGGGGTTGAGTGTTGAAGGCTTGTGGAAATCCAAACTTGGGCTGGCCCGTTAACGCTTTCCAAACATGTTAGGAAGTTCTTGGCCCAAATATGGGAAAATCTCGAGGCAAGACAGGGGGTCAAATCGAGTGGTGCTAGCGACCCCTCACAGGACCTCAAGGAAGAGAACGACCAACACAGATATGCCAACCGTGTGTGGGTTTAGGGTTTAGGGTTTAGGGTTTAGGGTTTAGGGTTTAGGGTTTAGGGTTTAGGGTTTAGGGTTTAGGGTTTAGGGTTTAGGGTTTAGGGTTTAGGGCACGGCAAGATGGTGTCTTTCCGGGGCTCCATTCAGCGGTTTACTCGTCCTACTCCGACATCGACGAAACACGGTGGAAGTGGTAGTGGCTCAGCACGTCGTAGGCCGTTGACGACACGGTTTAGGGTTTAGGGGGGCCACTAAGCCCGAGGAAGCCATAGGATTCATTTGAAACGCCATTGCCTGAGTAGGAGTTGGCGGATCTAGAAACTAAACCCTACCTGGACCCTAAAGAACCTGCCGCGTTAGGGCTCCTTATTATGATTTCCTTACTACATAATATACTAGGTCCTTAGAAAGGTAGGTTCTTTAGGGCCTAGGTAAACCTTGTAAAACCCTGTGAAGATCCAAAGCTCAAACAATGCCCTCTCCACGGTGATAATAAAGCCCAGTGAACTTTGAAATCATTAACTTTGAACCTAGAAACACCCCAAACAAACCCCGAAAGCCTAAACCCGAAACCCTACACCCCCAAAATCCCAAACCCTACACCCCAAAAACCCTTCATAGAACCACCCCCAAAACAAGACCCTAAAACCTAAACCCCAAAACCCTTGAACCCCACATCCAAAAACCCCTATACCCTAAAGCCAAAACGGTAGGCCAAAGCACCAGAGCTCGGACACAAAGCGCCGCCAGGCTGGTTTGGGAATCATAGGCCGCTCCCAGGGACCGTCCTCAGGGTCAAAGGGGTTCCTTTTGAGAGGGGTGCTTTAAGGGTTGGGTTTAGGGTTTAGGGGTTACGTAGGACTGTTGAGTTATAGGGTCTGTTAGTTACTTTAAGCACTTTAAGGGAAGTTATAGGTTTAGCGCTTAGTTTAGGATCGAGTTCTCGAGGGTTATAGTCTCCGTTGTCATTCTCAAGGTGTTGCTAAGCCCCAACCCTAAAGTTGGTCAGCCCAGAACAAGGAATTATACTATATGGAGACTGTATCTGTATTGCAGTACCTAAGAATCCTAGGGCAATCCTCGAATATAGCACAAAGCAGGAGCTTTCTATAGGCCTCAGACCCCAAAGTGCGATAATTGCATAAGTAACAGCCAGCCTGGCGAGCGTTCCTTCCCTGCAGGGGTGCTTTGTGATTTTCCTCGGAGTCATGCACTTTCTATCAGGGTCAAATGTATAATAGGATAATTGTAATCAGGACCC
>CAJNDV010037292.1:0-18316 GCA_905221635.1 Symbiodinium sp. CCMP2456 | reverse complement strand
GGAAAAAAGATATGGCACCCTTCAACCACTTTGACATGGAGGTAAAGGATGCTGGAGGTGTTCGAGATGTTCTGTGCGTCTTCCATGTATTGGACGCAAACATGGACGTGCTCACGGACGACCTCCTCCTGGCTGATCTGAGTTTGGTGGCTCGGTTGGCTTCTCTATTGTTTCACTTCTGTTGTACTCCAATTTCTGTCTTAAAAGATATGGGGGTTTCCGAAGTAGGGGACCCTAATATAGTACCCTAAATAGTAGGATCCTTATTATCAGGAGCCCAAAATAAGGTTCCCCCTATTTTCGGAAACTCCCATATTTTGAAGGGATCGAATGCCAATGCAGGTGAAGTCGTACATGCCCCGATCCGACCGCAAGCTGACTTGTCCAATCATCGGCATTCATGCGAATGATGACGTCCTGGTCCCTTCTTCAAGAACTGTAGCAGCATGGTCAGCATACACAACAAGAGCCTTTAGCATGCATCAAATAGATGGTACTCATTTCTTTTTCTTCAGACCTCCTGCTTCATTTGTTGTCCTTCTGCAGAGCTGCCTGGATGCGTACGACTGCGCTACGTGGCCAGGCGCTGGAGCATATGAGCTGCAGACATTTTGGTGGGGAACACTCGATCTGCATGCCTACCCTTTTGGAGTGAGTCCTAAAGGGTACATCATATACACTGACGGCCATGTCTTCGTGCACCTTTGTGACCCGCTAGTGGATTCTGCAAAGCCCTTGGCGGCAGCGCACTCGCACGCATTTTACCATGGCACTTATGATGTTGAGAATGGGGCGGTGTTCCACAACATTGAGATGTCCAACAACCCTAATGATCATGCTGATGTTCTCGGCAGATATTTTCACTGGCAAGAAGAGGGGCGTAAGCTGACCCTGTCAACTCAGCCAGATTCGATGCGCGCTGCGGGAGGCACGTTAATTTGGCAGCGCTTGCCCGATTGCGGTGGCAATCATCAGAGTGCCCTTGAAGGAGCCTGGAGACTGGTCACTGCCACAGACATTGAGCTGACATTGGGGATGCTGGTGATCAGATGTGGTAAGCTGATGCTTCAGTTGCAAAAGCCTGAGCGTCCGAGTTTGCCCGATGTTGATCCGGAGCATGTGCCTCCAAGCCTTTGGCTGCAAAACATGGGAACCTGTATGAGCTGTGTGTGCGAGGTCCAGGTCCTGGGCTCTTATCTCCACTGCCACGTAGTCCTTGCTATCCCCACTCTAAGCTCCTTGAATCCCCTGCTTAAGGAATGGGAGTTTCAATGGGCGCATGCTTTACAGACCGAGGATCGAGATGACCGGTTATCAGTTGTCACAGCGGAGGGTGTGCAGCTTGTGTTTCATCGGGTCGATTAATATTATAGGGGCCTTAATAATTATTAGAATAGGGTTTTGGGGCCCATTATACCATATTTATAATAAGGAATCCCGGAAATAGTATAGGTAATTGTTGAGGCCCCTATATTAGCCCGGCCCGTTGAACCCTCCCTTCTCGGCTCTATCAAGTTGCGCCGCGCTGAGCCAAAGGTTTCAGCATCCACGGAAGGTCTCCAGCTGCCACAACAGACGGTGCGCAGTTGTGTTTCATCGGGTCGGTTGGCCCGTTAATTGGTCACTCTTTCTCAGCCTCCACGAAAGATCTTCTGTTGCCACAGCAGAGGGTGTGTAGCTTGTGTTCATCGTCTCGCTTAGCCCGCTGTTCCTTCTTTCTTGGCTCTGTCAAGTTGCGTTGAGTTGGGCCGAAGGCTTCAGACTCCGCAAAACATCTTCAGTTGCCAAGGGTGCCCGCTGGGCCAAGGGCTTCGGCCTCCGCGAAAGACTTTCGGAGGAGTCCAAACAGTCGGGAAAATGCTCGTGCTCATAGTGCAGGCGGCGGTAGATGTCGTGTTGCTTTGCAAACATGGCAGTAGCAGACCCTTGTAGGAGTCTTTTGCCAGACATCTGCTCAGACAGTGCTTTCCGAGGGCGGCCTGCAGTGCAGCGGCAGGGGCAGTATCAGTAGCAGCAGTAGTAGTCGTAATCGACGTAGACGTAGTTAGCAACGTAGTCTGTAGGTGCACTGGTACTGCTCATTACAAATATTGATATATTGAAGGTACGAACGATAAATAATATATTATAAATTTCCTAATTCTGGATTTTATCTCATTTGATGAGGTCAAATGATTTCATTTTTCTACTATATCGATTAAATAAATAATTTTCAGAAATTATAGAAATATATTATGCTACGAAGAATATATTATATTTATTTTCACTTTTATATTAAAAAAAAAATATTATCTTTCGTAAAAATAGGAATAAATAAATATATATATATATATAATATTTCGATTTGCTAGGGGTTGGGTGATGGACTCTTGGGAATTTCAAAAGGAAGGGACTAGAATGATCTCGTCAATTATTTAGACTTTAGGGGCTGGTTCTTTTAATCTTGCACGTCTGTTATAAAAATTTCTATAGGAGGTTTATATAATTTTTATACAAGCCCTGAGGAACTTAGGTCCTTATAGAAATAATTATGGACTTCATAAAAATTGATATTTATCTAATAAATGATGACCGGCTTCGTGACGTGACGAGGATCGGGATCTGTGACCGAAGCATATCAACAAAAAGAAATTTATGAATTGTCAACTCGTAATCCCCCGAATCCGTGAACTTGCGAACTCGCTAACCCATGCGTCCGTCACGACTCGTGAGTTGCGAATCCATGAACTCGTGAGCCCATGAGCCCGCCGCGAACCCGTGAACCAGCCTACGAGCCCGCGAGCCTAACTCGCGAACCCGTGAACCCGGTACTCGTGAACCCATGAACCGACGAATCCGCGAACCCGTGAACCCGAGAACCCATGAATCCGCGAGCCCATGAAAGCGCGAGCCGATTTATAAGTCGCATGTGTGGGAGCCCGGGTTGCATGGAGTCTTTAGCTATGGTGTGGGCTACGACAACAGGCCGACGAGAAGGGTAGGACTAAAATGATCTATATTAACTCCTGGAAGCGACCAATTCAGGCCCGATTTTAAGGACCATAATGGATAATCCAGGACCCCCGCTTCACTAGTCGAAGATATTATATATATATCTATTAGAATTATATATAAAAAAAATCTGATATATTATTTTATAGATCTTGTGGAATGATGATCCTAGAATTTATATTATAATATAATTTATAACTAAGAAGAAAAAATTTATAATTAATTTTTTATTCGAAAAAGAAATATTTTATTTTCAAAAATCTAGAAAATATATATTGAATTTTATATTAATAAAATACTTATTTGAATTCTATGAATATACAGAAAATATATATTTTCGAATCTAGATTTAGAGAATAGATTTATATATATTTCTCTTTCTTCGGGAGAGGAATTATATATTAATTTCTATTAATCTGTATTTATTGAGATTTATCTAGAAATTCCTATGAAATTTTTATAATAAATAGATTAAAAGCTCTCAGATTCAAAGATATATATATAAGGCACCTTTTTTCGATTATTTTGTAATCGCCGGACGTTGTTGCTAGCTAGAAGCCTTCGGCAATAATCATTTGGCTGCAACCGTTAGATAATGAATCCCAAGATTTAATCAAAGATCCAAATAATGCCTAGCTGGCCTCCACAGAGGACTACAATATTCTTCCGACTCCAAGATAACCAGATTAATATAGGCACCCAGCGCCCTATACGAGCTTGCCTAGCGCTAACATAATGGTCCCGCCCAATTATAGAGCCTATTTCGGAATCAGATTTCTGAGCAGACCCTTATTATATTGCCCAATTTAGCTCTTCAATCCCAATAATTCTTGACTATCGTGGCACGCTCCTAAAATATTTTTAGACCATATATAGCGGACCATTATCTTCAAATGATATATAGATATAATAATAGCCCATATAATCTAAATAATCTTCGAACTAACTAATTCGTAATTATTAAAGACCAATAAAATATCTTTATAAATTTAAAGATTTGAAAAAATAAATCCTAGATATCGATAAGCCAATTAATATATTTTAGAAATATAGGTGCTCAGATTCTAATCTTTTCAATAATAATAACGCCACCTATCTTTTTAAAACCAAGATCTATCATAATCTTATTTTTTTATATAAATTCCGATAGAAAAGACTCAGATCGTTAATCAAATACAAATATTATAGGGGTTCGATATTATAATAAGTGGTAGTAATATTGAAAGTTAATCGTTATTGGATATCTTGGGCCGATTTTGTTATAATAAGTCATAGAGGATTTTTATATATAATAATTATTGAAAATATATTATTTTAATTATATCGTCGGAAAGTCAAAGAAATTTATATTTATCCATAAACTCTTTCTCGGCCTCCTAAAATCCTCCTAAATGAAGACCTCGAGAAATAGAGACTACAACCCCAGCACTAAATAAGAAAAAATTGAATTAAGAAACCAGTCCTTGAATTTGCGAAAATCTGCACCAAAATCTGCGGAAAACAAATAAAAAGAGTCCCCATCCCCGAATTTCAGAAGGCAATGGGAATAAGATTAAAGGCCTTAGTTTAAACTTTTGCACCACAAATCCAAGAAACAAAAAATTTCAGGAGCTAAATTTCTTAGTTCTTTAGTTTTCGACCGACCAAAAAATATATAAGAAATTTCAAGTCCTAAATATCTTATTTTTTTGGCTTTCAATGTAAGAAATAAGAATTTTCAGGGTCCAAATTTATTATTTCCTTAATTTTGCGACGGTCCAGAAAGAGAAGAAAATTTTATAGCGTTTTCTATTCTAAGTGGCGCATTTTCTTTGCCAGAAAGAGAAATAGAAACGGCAGAAATTCAAAAAAATAAATCTCGCTATCCTAGAAAACAAAATTATAACCGCCCCGAACTCTTCATCCATATTCAACCCTAAATAATATCAAATATAAACGAAATAAGAAAGTAAGGATACCTTAAACCCAATCACTTATGACCCTAAACCGAAATACAATAGTTTCTTATCCAATACCATCACTATACCTATTCCAAATCTCTAAATCCCTCCTTCAACATACTTAATTACCAAATTATTATAGCCTATATACGATAATTTCAATATTCTTACTACCTATTCATATAATTCAATATCAATATAAAATAACTGTATATTTTTTTAAAAAATATTCTAAAAAATATTATCCCACCAATGCAAATCCCCCCAATCGTAGAATTTAAATTATAATATTTTTATAATCGAAATATATAGAACCTCAAATTTAATATTAATGTGAAATACAATACTTCCATTATACTTCTTGAAACAGAAGCGATTCTAAGGCTTTTTTATTATATTTATGAATACTACAATTCTATAATATACCGGTAATACGAAATAGAACTTTCTATAACGACAGATCTGTCTGTTATTTTCACTTAATCATTATGACAGCAAACTAATTACGAGCGTTCGAAACAAACCGAAATCTAAAAGTAAACATAGACATCAGTACTGTAATAATAAGTCCAGAATTATTGAGTTCATAATCTTTAGTATATGATAACTCGTCCAAAGGTACAGGTAGAATTTGAAGGGAGTTCCGGACAGCTTCATTGCGTGCCAAATTGTCCAAATTATCAATATGACGACTCGGCTGTATTTCATTTGCGGGTTTTTGGATGGTCGGTGCTCATGGCCTTGCACGTTTGGCTTTGATCAACGGACAGACCCGCTCGCGAAAGCAGCCGCTCGTGCGGGGGGCCCGCGAGCAGGGCCGAGCGGAACCGTGGCGAGCCGTGAGCGCTTTGTCAAAAACTTCGCAGCGCTTGCTGCGCAACTATGTGCAGCCGAGGCCTGACCCAAGACGCATGAGCGCAGAACCTCTCCAAGGCATGCCTGAAGCGACCTAGCTGAGCCCTAGCTGTAGCAGCACGGCGGGCGTTGCCGGAGGCGTCCTCACAGCTACGCAATGAGGCCGGAGGCGGCGTGGTTCTAACCAGGCTCTGAAGCCGAAAACGTTTGAAGGATTAAACCTTCGGAGCCTTTGGCCGGAAGAGCGCCGGAAACGTCACACTTCCACTCGGCCCTGCTCGCGGGCCCCTCCGCCCGTCATCATAATGCCCTTGATGTGCGTGCGGATGTTCATGCAAAAGCACAAGTGATATCTAGCACCAGAAGAACACTATAAGATCACTATCATGTGCTTGTCAATCTGGCTATATGTGTATATATTTTTATGTTTTTGTGTATTCAAACAGTCATCTCTATAATATAAATGTGTTTATATAAAAACACAACGTACATACGCACGCACACACACACACACACACGCACACACACACACACACATATACATATATATATATATACAAAGTATTATGATATACCTCTATATATATACACACAAAGTCACATAATCAGGGCAAGTGAGAAAACACTGTACAATCTGCAGAGTTCAGAGTCGGACTGATCGACATCGAAGTCGACATCGAAGTCGACATCGAGACAACATCGGAGCGCTTAACATAATTCATAATGTCATAATAAATATATTCGCCATGTGCCTGGTCCTGGACGAAGAATAACTCCTGGTTGGTCCTTGCTTATGTTTCGTACTCTTGCTGCTGCGAGTACTACTCGTGCTATTGCTTTTGCTAGTACTATTGCTCTTGCTGCTGCTGCTCTTAGCAATGATGGTGTTGCTACTATCGTTATTCTTCGTCCAGGCTCGGCACCACCAGGGCGGAACGCCACAAGTACCTCACAGCAAGAGCCCGGCAGGATGTTGTCTTGCAGGAGGGAAATGATCAGAATTGGGAACACCAATGTAGGGTGTCACGACTCATACCTCCCGAAGCCGTTTCCTTCCGATAGCTTATTATGACAGTATCGGGTTATATATGTTGTATGCTCGATTGCCTGTCCGAGGTCCCATGGCTTGAGGACACCAAGTGTGCAGGGCAGTTTGCTTTTTGTTGTGGCTTTCGAGCTTGATGCTTTGGGAAATTTATGGAAACTTCCTCGGAATTGACCTGTCTACACTAAACTCAAGGCATTGCAGATTTAGGGTTGGAGCTTTGGCCTCAAAGCAGGATGTGCCTGTAGAATGGACAGGGAACGCCCTCTAGACACAGTGCCCAGACGCAGAGTGCTCAACTACTCGTTTCAAAAGGGACCAGAACGAAGGCTTAAAGCCTGCATCTTCTTGAAAGCTTTAGGTTCCTTTCTCTAGCTTCAGCAGCTTTAGACGGTTCAGGGTGGATGGTGTAGGGATGGGGCCACATCCTCGTATTCTTGCAGCTGACAACTCTGCTATTGTATGGTATACTTCAACCCTCTTCTACCCGTTCCTTCTAAGATCATCGAAAGCTTTCCTGCCTGCCGTTTCCTGGCTGCCAGAGCCGGCTCGCGCGGGGCCTCGCTAGGGACAAAACTGCAAGTTTCATGGGCCGTGCATGACCAGCCGCAGTCAAGGCCAAGCTCACTTGCTGCTTGAGGGTGAGGCTTCGGAACATCATCAGCATCGTCATGGCCAGCATCATTCCTATCATCAAACCAACATCAAAAGTCTTCATCGTCACTCTGTTCAGTCTTCTGTACAATGAAACCGTGAACGTACTCGTCGCCTCCACCAGAGCCGTCAAGAAGACCATATTCAACATCCCGACCAACATCACAACATCATCATCTGCGTAGCACCTGTCTCTTCAACATCGTCACAGACAGTCTCATCATCTCACCATGATCAACATCGTAATCAGGGGCCACGGGTCGTGTAAGGTGAAGGGGGCCAAAAGCTTCGGTTCAGTAAATTCAGTAAATGCTTTCAGCAGATTACAGCTGCTCGGGTTTGGACCCTACCACGGCCATTGACTCTGCCCTCAGCTTGAGGCCTTGAGCAGCGAGAGCAACCTCGGCTCTCCCGTTCTACAACTTTAAGCGTGACAGCCCCAAAGCTCGAAGAGTTGGGCTCAGGCTCTCTTTAGTGCACTCGTGGGCTTATGATCTAATCTAACGCCCTTGCCTCTAGTTCCTGGACATCATCATCGAAAGCTCCCTGGCTTGGTCTGAACACCTAGCATTGAGACTGCCGCCGCCTGGCAAGCATTGGAGCCAGCACTGTTCTTAGTCTTGCTGTTACTCAAGTGGTCGAGGGTTCGCGGGGAGGGCCTGCGTGTTGGAGAGTCAACAAGCCTACCCTCGAGCAAGTGGCACCTTTAGGGATTAGCCCAAAGGCTTGAAGTCTAGATCCGTGCACCATGATGATACCGAAGCCCCGAAGCCCGATGCCTCAACAACTCACCCTTGCTTTGAGGCTTTTGGTTCCTTTCCCTAGGCTTGATTAGGCTCAAGGTGGAGGGTTTAGGGTTGGGACGACAGTCGCGGATTCTTGCAGCTGACAACTCTGCTGTTGTATGATAGGCTCCAACCTTCGTCATCATCTTCTTCTAGATTCTAGCACTCTGCCTTATGAAAAGCTTTCCCGCCTGGCGCCCCGCTAGAAGCCGGCTGGGCCGCGCATCACCAGCCGCAGTCTAGGGGAAGCGCGCTTGCTGCTTGAGGTTAAGGCTGCGGGGCCACGGGTCATGTAAGGGGCGCCCAAAACTTCAATTAAGATATGTAGATACTTTGGGGCATGAGGGCTGCTCGGGATTGGGACACACCACGGCCATTGATTCTATCCACAGCTTGAGGCCATGAGCAGGGAGAGCAACTTCTGCTCCTGTGCCAGCCTCAAACCTTGAAGAGTTGGGCTCAGGCTCCCTCAAGTGCAATCTTGGGCTTATGATCTAATCTAAGGCCCTCGCCTCTGGATCCTGGACACCCCATCATCGAAACCTCGAAAACCCTGATAAGTCGGCATTTCTATGCACCCAAAGGTTCCAAAGCCAATGGCCTTGGAGGTGGTGTCTTTTACGGTTAAGGGATACCCTAAACCCTAAACCCTATTGTAAAACCCTGAAGCTCCATCCCCGAACCGTTTTGGCAATCTCTACCTGAACCCGACAGCTGCCATCCTACCTCCACCGCAGATCGGCCCAGGCCGTCGGCCAGCATGGCCAGCAGCAGGAGGCCGGGAGAGGGTAACACCGCTCTCACGGCCTCGCGCTGGCAACTTGAGGATTTACCTCGGGCCTTCAGGCTGTTTTGAAGTCAGTAGGACCGCGGGCCTACAGGGTCTCACCGGTGTGGGGCAGAATGCCCAGTATTGGTCCGGGCACTCATGACGTGCGTCGTAAGGGTTGAACTTTCAATCACTGAGAATAAGCGACTGAACTGTGCAGCTGTTCGGATAGATACTCCTACTATAGGGGCCTTAATAATTAGAACAGGGTTTTGGGGTATATTGTACTATACTTATGATAAGGAACCCCCAAACCCTGTTCCAATTATTCAGGCCCCTATACTACTTGCTGACGCACATCTGAAAGCCTCGTTTGCTCTGGGCCAAGCTGCTGCCAAGGGCACCATGGCGCGGACCTGCTTCTTCGGATTTCACGGGAACACTTTCGACAAACAAAACCACCTAGGGCAGCTTTCGGGTGTGCAGCCCATGTACCGTGACTTGGTGGGGAACCTTGAGCGCAAGCAAGCAGGCCAAATCTTGATCAATAAACTAAAGCCCTCGAGCGGCAATCTCTTAAACGCCAGAATCAAAAAACTGTAACCCCGAAGACCTGAACCACGCCAGCCCCCAGACCCCTGAAACTTTCAGATCCTGGCACCAGACCCCTAAAGACCAAACCCCCTCAAGCCCTAACACGACAAACCCGCGTCTTGCTGTGACTTCTGTGATGGCAGGTTTAGACCTTCGCTCTTGGGCCTCTTGGGCTTTGCAAGGCTTTGTAATGGGTGTGGCGGTCCATGTGGAGGGGCGTCGGGCTCCAGTCGGTATTGCTATGCTCCAAAAGGCTTGTGAGACCCTGAAGCTCAATCCACAAACCTGTACCTGAAGGATACCGCTTGGCTTGAGAGCTGTAGAGTCGCTTTCAAAGTTTGCAGTACACATAGTGATGGAGTCTTGTAGGCGGGTCGGCTTCTGCAGAGTCTTGCAGTTGAACCGCTGTGAGGTGTGAATACCCCAGCGGTGCTGCCCCCAATCGCAATATCTCAAGATAGTAGCACCATGTTGCCCGGAAAACTGAGGAGAAACCCGCATCCCAGAGCCGCCTGGAGCAAGGCCGGGGTCGCAGCCGCCGGGCCCTGCAGTGCCTGCCATGGTTTAGGATTTCGGATGTGTTTTTCGGTTGAGGGTTTGGGATGGCTGTGGCAGCCCACACAGCTGAGATGGAATGGTTGATAACAGCAGGCGGTTGCTCTCGTCGAGATCCCATGTTTGGAAGATCGACGATGACTTGCTTTTTCCTGGCTCTCGAGCTTGAGGCCCACCCCAAGTCAGGTGCGACCTTTCCTCCCAAAACACATTGCAGATTTAGGCTCGAAGCTTTGGTTTGAAGACAGATGTTTAGGGGAGGTGGTGCAAGTTTGGCGGAGCTTACAGTAAGGACCGGCGCCCGCATGCCGCATGATCGAAAGGAAAATCTCACCGGCTGGCAGCGTTGCACACCGCTACAATATAGTGTCAAGCAAAACAAGACCCGGTGATAATACGAACTACAACGACAGCCAGAAAAATCACGCCGATGTCAGCACACACACATTAGCGATGACCTTGGAAAGAACAGGCTGGTATAAACAGAAGATAACCGAATTACAGATTCAGCTTTAAGGCCCGTTGGTTTCAGCTAACTTTACCTAGATGAGCTTGCAGAAAGCGACTGATGAAACGGCAGGTCTGTCATTTTTTCGTTGGCACTGCTATGGTTTTGAGTTTTGGGGGGGTGTATGCGGAAGGCCTTCGGGCTTTAATCGGCACTGATACTGGAACCTAGCCTTTAGTGCCGGGGGCAGAAAGAGCAGTGACTGGGCCAAGTGCCTCCCAACAGAACTTTATGCTGGTGGCTTGAAGGCTTCCCGTCTTCGGCAAAAAGTGTTGGTGTTTGGGCCTAGGATTTGTGAAACCCTGAACTCCGCCTCGCAGTTGATGAGTCTGCGATTCTGTGAACTGCATCACTCTTCTAGTTCTATCCTTCGTCGAGCGACGTTCCACCTGATTCACACCCTTCCTCCCTGCTGCCTGCCGCGCACCACACGAGTGCCGCGCAGAAGACGAAGCATGCAAGGCAGCCAGGGCTCTGAGGAGCCGGAAGATCTGGCGTCCATGACGGTCCGCCGCCCAAAATACCTTCCGGTGGGAAACCTATGTACGGCTCTATCGTGGGAACCCTGAATCCTTCCCCTCAGCCTAGAACCTCTGGTCCAGCGTTCTCCTACGTTCTGTCTTCGGCGTATTGAGCTTGCGTCCTCATCCTCTTTTTGCTCCTTTTGTCGAAGGTGTGTGCCGCACGCATATGGCAATGTTTTTGCCTGATTCAGAGTAATACATAAAGCAGGCCCGGAAGCCGTAAGCTCTTAAACACAAGAAGACTCTAAAGCCACAGAAATCTAAAGCCCTAAAGCCCGACAACCACGTGGAGGGGCTTCGGGCTCCAGTGTGGGACCCTGAAGCTCAATCCCCCAAACCTTTACGTGAAGGATACCGCATTGCTTGAGAGCTGTAGAGTCGCTTTCAAAGTTCGCAGGACACGTAGTGATGGAGTCTTGTAGCCCATTGTAGGCGGGTCGGCTTCTGCAGAGTCTTGCAGTCGAACCGCTGTGAGGTGTGAATACCCCAGCGGTGCTGCCCCCAATCGCAATATCTCAAGATAGTAGCACCAAAGCCGTTTACTTCCGTGCAAGCAAAACTGAGGAGAAACCCGCATCCCAGAGCCGCCTGGGGCAAGGCCGGGGTCGCAGCCGCCCTGCCCTGCAGTGCCTGCCATGGTTTAGGATTTCGGATGTGTTTTTGGTTGAGGGTTTGGGATGGCTGTGGCAGCCCACACACTTGAGATGGCATGGCTGAAAACAGCAGGCGGTTGCTCTCGTCGAGATCCCATGTTTGGAAGAACGACGATGACTTGCTTTCTGCTGGCTCTCGAGCTTGAGGCCCACCCCAAGTCAGGTGCGACCTTTCCTCCCAAAACACATTGCAGATTTAGGCTCGAAGCTTTGGTTTGAAGACAAATGTTTAGGGGAGGTGGTGCAAGTTTGGCGGAGCTTCGAGTAAGGCCCAGCGCCCGCATGCCGCATGATCGAAGCAAAATCTCACCGGCTGGCAGCGTTGCGCACCGCTGCAATTTTGCGTCAAGCAACACAAGACCCGGACATAGTACGAACGACAACGACAACCAGAAGAATCACGCCGATGTCAGCACACGTACTAGCGAAGACCTTGGAAACAACAAGCTGGCATAAGCAGAAGAAATGAGATAACAGAAGTGCAGATTCCGTTTTAAGGCCCTCTGGCTTCAGCTAACACAAGTGCAGGACAAGTCTATGGAAACAACAAAACACGGAGTTCAAGCCCGTTACCTTTTGGGTTGCGAGTGTCGAGCATAAGCTTTTAGGACCTGACTGATGAAATGTCACGTTTCTACTTTTGTTCATTGGCGCTCTTATGCCTTTGCTGCTGCATGAGGTCTTCGAGCTTTCGTCGCCATTTCTCGGTGCCCTAGACTTCTAGAGCCAAGGGCCTTCGGATTACGGGCTGAAGGCGAAAGCCCTGAAGCTGAATCACCAAGCCGTTCTGGCAACCTCTTACGCTGACTCGCCCCTTGGCCTCGTTTTCGAAATGTCTACGTTGCCCAACGCCTTCCCTTCAAAGTGCCTGCTGCGCCCACTGAAAGGCCAATATGGCCTGCTGCAGGAGGCTGGGAGAGGGTAACACCACTCTCTCGCCCTCGCGCTGGCAAACTTGAGGATTTACTTCGGGGCCTTCAACTTTAGTCTGTTTTGAGGCCACTAGGACCTCTGGCCTGCTAGGTCGATAGGGCAACTGGACATCAGGGTTTCAATGCTCAGATGTTCAAGCTTTCGGTTCTTCGGGCCGCAAGGCACAGCTGCTCGGGTTTGGAGATGTATTCTCCTCAGCCATGAAGAGTCGGGGGCGGGGAACTTATGTTCCCACGGTGGCTTTCAGAAGGGAACAGGGCAGGAAATGCTTGGGATTCAAGTTGGGCGCGCCTTTCCGACTCATGAGCGCTCAAACTGTTTAGGGTTTATAGGGTTTAGGGTTTAAGGTTTAGGGTTTAGGGTTTAGGGTTTAGGGTTTTCAGCAATGGAAGCCCCAACTCCAAAACAACACTGCATCCTAAACCCAACACATTGAACCCGAGTAAAGCTAAGCCACGCCCCGCAACCTAACACCCCGAAAAACCAGAAGCCCCAAACTCAAATCTATAAAGCCCTAAAACCCCCAAAGCCCGAACCATCCGAAAATCCACTCCCTGGAAACCTCGCGGAGCCAAAGGCCCAAATGTCGCCGCCGTGCGTCACCAGCCACCGCAAGGAGTGCAGCGCTGTCTTGGGAAGAGGCCTCTTGTGGACTAAATCCCTCCGATTTGGGATTCTGACTCCTTCTTGGTTTAAGACGCTTTCGGGTTTAGGCTTAGGGCTGGAGGTTCTTAGGGTTTTGAGGGCTACATGGGGTTTGCGGTTGTGCTTCCAAGCTCAAGTCGACACATTCAGGCCGCAGGAATTGAACAGCGAGATTCAGTCATGCAGAGTTTGGGGCAAGGAACTTATGTTCTCACGGTGGCTTTCAGAAGGGATTCAAGTTGCGTAATTTGTAGTGAACCATCGAACCTAAGACTCCAGAAATCCTGCGCCCCCACCACCTTTCCGAGTCCCGGACGCAACCCCACACCCTGCAAGTATGTGCAGTTTCAGAACCATTGTCATGCTGAGCCTCTTATCGCGGGAGTGGAACCACAAGGAGACCCCCTTGGGCCATTGATCATGGCTCTGAAGGCTCAGGCTTGCCTTCTTTCTGTTCGTAACTTGGAGCAGGCTCCCCGAACCGTCCAAACGACCGTTCATGTCGATGACAGGACTATCGTTGCTCGCGAGGCGAACGTGTTGTCTCGACAGGAGCAGCATTGGGCACAATGGTCGTCCTATGTTGGACTGCTCGAACATCCGGCTAAGACTGAGGCAACCGCTGTCTCTGCGGCGCTTGGGGCTTGCAGTTACTTTGGGCCTAGGGCTTACACCGAGACGGAAGCTGCTACTGTAGGCTGCAGTCTGCGGGGAGCCGCTTGCAGCCTTTGGGATGCGTGGGCTTTGATCTGACTAGGTTTTTGGGGGAGGTCAAGGGTTTCGCTTTTGCTAAAGCTAGCTTTGGCTGGATCACCACTCGGGCCCCAACTCTTGGAGCCTGTAAGAAACCCCAAAACCCCGAAAACCTGAAGCCCCAAACTCGAATCTACCAACCCCGTACCTTAAAAACTAAAACCTTCTGGCCCAAACTGCCGAACCTCAAACACTCAAACTCCCCAACGAATCGAGACCCTAAAGCCCTCAAGCCCCCCAAGCCCAAACTATCCGAAAATCCACACTCCCAGGAAAGTCCGTGGAGCCAAACGTCGACATATCGCCGCCGTGCGGCTCCGGGAAGCGTGGCGCTCTCCCTGGATGAGGCCTCTTGTGGACTAAGTCCCTCCGATTTGGCATTTTGACTCCTTCTTGGTTTAAGACGCTTTCGGGTTTAGGCTTAAGGCTGGAGGTTCTTATAGGGTTATGGGGTTTGCGGTTGTGCTTCCAAGCTCAAGTCGACACATTCAGGCCGCAGGACGTGAACGACAAGTTCAGACGTTGGGGCAAGGAGCTTATGTTCTCAAGGTGTTGTTGTTGGTGGTGGCGGTAGTGGTAGTGTTATTGGTAGTGGTCGTGGTAGTGGTCGTGGTAGTGGTAGTGGTGGTGGTAGTAGTACTAGTAGTAGAAGTAGAAGTAGAAGCAGAAGTAGTAGTAGCAGGTAGGAGTAATTAGTAGTTGTAGTTGTAACACTAGGAGCAGCAGGAGGAGGAGGAAGTCTTAAACCTCAAATCCTCCAACCCGTCAAACATGAACTCCCAACCCCGAAAATGCATAATCTCTGAACCACTCACAACGCACACAGCCTGAACCCTAAACTGCTACATCCTACTATGGCCGGAAGGCGAGACTCCTCAAGTCGCGAAGCCCGAACCATCCGAAAATCGACAACCCCTGGAGGCCTCGTGGAGCCAAAGGCCCAAATGTCGCCGCGGCGTGGCGCCGTGGGATTCGGCACACAGCATCACCGTTCTAACCTGTGTCATCGTGCTCTTCTGACGTTCCGCCTTATCAAAAAGCCTTCCCTCCCTGCTGCCTCATCTTCCGCAGAAGATTCGGCTAGCACCAGTGAAAGCCAAGCCCAAGCCACTTTGGCGGGGTCCTCGCTGGCAGCTGCCGTATACGGCCAGAAAAGCATAGAATCATAGAACTTCAAGGGCCATCAGGGCTCCTGAGTTTGGGGATGTCGGGCACGAGAAAGACAGTATGATAATGCGAGGTTACCTGGTAGGGAACAAGCCTTAGTACAAAAATCCCTACGCGGGCCTACTCCTTGACTACTGTGGCGCATATCAGCAGCTGTCTTCTGCGTATTCAACTTGTACACTCGCCCTTCTGTTGTTGAAGGTGGGAGCTCCGTTAAAATCAACCCCTATGCCGCAAACAAGACCCTCAAGCCCTGACGACGACCTAATGTAGGGGCCTTCATAGTTTAGGGTTTTGGGGTGGGTTTTGGGGTAGATAAAAACTATAATCATACTAAGGAACCCCCCAGAATAGTAGAGGTAATTATTAAGGCCACTATATTAAATCCGAACCCTGAAACGTTCAGATCCCCACTCCAGATCCCTCAGACCTAACCCTGTCAAGCCCTCGAACCCTGAGCCATCAAACCGGTACAAAACCGTAACCTTCGAAGGCTTTGGAACCTGAAGCTGAAATGCAGCAAAGCCCCAAACCCTCAACAACCGAAACATCTAGAATCTAGAGCCTCGAAGCCCCCAAAGAAACCTGAACTCGGAACCCTGCAATGTCAAGCCGTCAACAGCGGAAATCTGAACCCACCACTGAGACTCGATAGTTAGGCACTACAGCACCAGAAAAGCTTCCAGCCCCAAAGCCGCAAACCCTGAAACAACACCACCCTAAATTCCAAAGCCCTTTAGGGTTTAGGGTTTNNNNTCAACCTTACATTTCCCCCCCCCCCCTCCGCATCCTCGACTGATTCCAGGCCCAGGCAGGGGGGAATGAGGCGGGGAGGTTCGAGTACTGCGCGCTCTGCGATTCTGGGAGGGCTGACAGAAGGGCCTCAATTAACCAGCGATCATGCGTTTGCAAGAGGTGCAGAGAATGCAACTGCGGCATTGCGTGCTCTCGATCGCCAAGCCGGAGTCCGAACTCCTATAAACCCTCAATCCTGCAAATGCGCGCCCCAGTCTTCTAAACCGTAAGCCCCTGTCCTGCAGACGCATCGGCGCCGCAAGCGAGGTGGTCCCTGCAGAAGCCGTTGGCCTCCGCTTTTGCAGACCGTCTTGGATGTAATATGGCCGGATGTTTCTGACCCGAGGCCGAAGGGCGCAAGACTATTCAGCGTAGAGCGATGTGAAGGCAAGCTATACCTGGACCCTATGAAACCTACCTTTTTAGGATTCCTAATGGGGTTAAGGTACAACCTGAGCCCCCTAGCTTATCACACTCATGTTGCCGTAACCCTGACAGGGCCTAAGGCAGTGCCTTAACGAAGGCGACGTAGTCGTCGCAAAGTACCTTGGATGGATGAGCGCAATGCAGCATGCGGGGAATTTGTTCTTTGACCCGAAGCCCGATAGTTGAGAAACCCGAACCGCCCCAAATGGGGCTAACATGAGCTTACAAGGAAGCCTGAGCGTTGCACCACAAACACCGGAAACCCCCAATTGCTCTCAGAGTGCAACTCGCTGCTGTCGCAGCAAGTTAAGGCCCCGCCGGAGCTGGTGGCGGACGTGCGCCCTGTTGACGTCCAGCACCTGTAGGGAGATCGGAGATAGTGAGGCCTAGGTTTATGCTAAAGCGTAGTTTTGCAGCTTAGGGGTCTTACTCTTACTCGTACGGTTAGGGCTTCGTAGGAATTGAACTTTAGGGCTTAGGTCTTGGGCCTGCGCTACAGCTTATTAGGTTTACGCGCTGGGTTTGAGGATGGCGTTTTTTGACAAGCTTCTGCCTCCAGTAGCTCGAGGCCCTCCCTATGGTGCGGGCAGGAGAGCAGGCAAAGGCTGCAGGCGGGCATGAGGGCACGGCATGCGCTGCAGCGCCACCACGACGCATCCCGGGCACATCCATTGGCGTAGCAGCCCGGTGCTTCCATCGGGGGAGGGTTCCCCTGGTCCCTCTGATCGCTTCAGAGAATCAGGTCCTGAATGCAGGGCTCTTGGTCCTGTCGAGTCTCTATGTCCGACGTATCATGCGGGAAAACAGGTTTTGCTGCGGATGAAAAGCGTAATAGGATTTTGTGTGCTTTTCTCTGAGGAACAAGAGGTGAAGCTGGGTATCCTTGAGGAGTTGCAGGAGCCATTGATGTTTGAGTATTTCCAGCACTCTTTGTACGTTCTTCGCACCGATCCTAAGTCTAGTCCCATAACTAATTTTGGCCAGGGGCTCTGGAAACCAACCAAAACCCCCGAGGAGAGGACTCGATTCATCAATAGGTGATGCTCGGCGCGGTATTTCAACCCAACGTTCACCATTTGACTCAAGTGCTGGAGCCAGGAATGGATAGGTGCAGTGAATAAGCGAACACTTGCAACATGGTCTCGGCAGATGCCACTCCATCCTTGTTAACTGCCAGCTGTTGCCCTGGTTCATCCACTATGGCAGCCTTTGGCCAGCCAGTCTAAGGGATGCCTGCGATTTCCGGGGGGATGGGCCAAGTGCCTGTCCCTCCCTCGCAGCCACGGTGCGAACTTCGATGTTGATGAGGATTCAGATGGGAGTTGCAGCTGCTAAGCTCCCAATAACAAGGACAAACCAAAAGCCACACTGTATCGACGGCTACATGAAAGAAACGACACACAAGTTCAGCCGCTACGATCACATGTCGGAGTAACAACATTGCTCCTATTCCTACTATTGCTCTTTACATCTCTTTACCATCACCATAACCATCAGCATCGTCGAACTTATCATCGCCATCATCGCCAGCATCTTTCTGTTGCTACAACGACGGCTAATGCCAACAACGGTATTAACGGATTAGCCATGGCAATGATACCACTGCAGTTGAAAATGTCCTAACCAAAGAAATGGCACTCGTGGCAGACTTGCTGGTAGCAGTTGGGGTGATTTGTCACCGTCGTAATAGTAGTCGTCGTAGTAGTAGTAATAGCAATAGTAGT
>CAJNDV010037291.1:0-13376 GCA_905221635.1 Symbiodinium sp. CCMP2456 | reverse complement strand
GGGACTCGGAAGTTCCGCAAGCTCGAGTCCCTCCTCCAGGAAGAGGTCTTGTGCACCTGCTACGCGTTCCTTGGCAAGGACGGTGTTGCGGACTTTGGGATGGTTGATCAGCTCATTCGCGAGCAATGCGAGACGAAGAAAGACATGCCGCCGCTGAGCATCGAGGCCTTCATCACCAAGCTGCACACGACACATTCGCACTTGCAGAAGGCAGTCCTCACAGAGTTGACATGCTCAGAAAATGTTTGGAAGCGTACCCTGACGAGGATTGCCCAGCTTCTGCGCAAACCGAATAGTTGATGTGTTCCGGAACACAGCCCATCAGCCTCCATGATGTTGGAAAGGGTTGAATAGTTTCTGCGCAGCATTCGTTTCGCTGAAGCACTGGGCCATGCGCACGAGTCGCTGTACTCTAACAGCACAGATGAATCTGCAAGTCAGTTGCGCACTGTCTTGCCGGCCATGTGCGCACCACGAGGCAAGGGGTCACAAAATCGGTCTGCAGTCTCCATCATGTATGGCTAGCCGCTAGATGCTCATGCTCTGCTGGTGCGACGGCTGCATCAGCTTTCGTTCATGTGTTGCCTGCTTGCACACGGTCCTGTCGCAAGGTCCAAGATTTCTTTCCAGGGATGATTGTGATGGTTATGGTGACGACGATAATGGTGAGCCTTGATTAATGACGAAGAAGATGCCGTGGATGCCCCCCTTTCGCACCCTATAGCATTATAGTACCCGTACAGTGCCTCTGAAGTAACCTGTACAGTACGAGATAGTACTCTTACATTTCCTTACTTCAAGTATCCTTTTAGTATCCGTATAGTACACTGAAAGGAATCCAACAGGTGTGGGCTTCTCAAAGTCGCTTCTTCGTCACGTTCCTTCGTGTCCGGAGACTCCACATCCCTGGCTCACCAAATTTCTGAGAGGACTGTCAACCGTACTTTGCAGGTGCTGCTTCTTCTGCTTCTGCTTAGGAGATGATTCAAATTGCTATGCAGAAACACCATACCCTCAATCCGGAAACCCGAACACGAAAGTGGTCGGCTTGTATGCTTCCCTCTTCTGCTCCACCGTTTGTCTGTGTTACCGCTTCACTCTTTTTGCCACCCTCATCCTCCGGTCTCGTCCTGCTACGCTTTTCTCCTGTCCGTCCTTCTGGGTTCATTCTGCTCCGAAACACTAAATGAGTTTGGAGGCCCACCACGACTACTACTTACTACTCCTGTGCCAGGTAGGCGACAAAAAATCCTGCTGCTACTACTACGACGGCGACTACTACTGTAATGATGGGAAGGTAGGTGTTTTAGTTTTTTGTTGTGGTTATTGTTGTTGTACTGTTGTTTTGGGTGACGGTGGGGAAAGGAAAGGCACGCGCAAGGATGACAGCAAGGAAGGCAAGAAAGAAGCACCACAAAAAAGACATAATGTCCTCAAAGTTCAGAACTCCTGTACAATACAGAGATGCAGAAACTGAAGGGTGGACAAACTTATAGTTTCCTAAAAAATTCACACCGCTCATGGGGAGGGCTCGGGGTGTGCCTGTTCAGGCTTCAGGGACCGGAGAGCGGGCTTGACACTTGATAAAGCCCAAAAAACGCACCCGCGCATCGCGACTTGGACGCATAGGCGCTGACAGCGGGCATCAGTCCCCTTAAAACGCAGACTCTAAAAACTAAACCTTCAGACCTCTGTTTTCATTCGAAACAGGTCTCAGGAGGCTTGGCTCAGGCACTCCGAGATTTGCGTAGTATCGATTTCTTGGTGCACGTTTCCCAAATTCGAGGTAGCTTACACATGTGAGATGGTACGGGCCAACTTATGAGTCCCGGGTCAATGTAGCACGGAGACCCTGGAGGCCTGGGCCCTCTTTGGAAATCGAAGCACAAAATCCAAATGATCACCCTATCTGCAACCTGCTTAGTGGCGCCGTTTTAAGCACCTTTCATATCCCAATGATGACCAATCTTTTTTCACCTGGTGTCTCCGAGGGCCCCGCGAGATTCAAAGTGTGTCCAGATGTGTCCAGCTTTTCGGCCGCTCCGAGGATGCACTCCGACGTCGCTGCCGCGGCTTCTTGGGAGAAGGTGATGACCTCGAAGTACCCCGAGACGGAGAAGCTCCACTGGCTCCGGCCCTAAACGAGGGTTGCTTGAAACGTCTTTGAAAAACCAGGATTGTAGATCTATACCATATAAGGGAGCAAGCTTCATTTAAGCCAAACTCTCAAATCCTTATTGGAGTGCACCTGTTAAAAGGTTCTTTTGAGGAAGGGTCCTAGTACTTGAAGAGTCTGCAGGCAGGAGTCCTTGTGTCGTGCAAGCAAAGGTTCTCCCGGCTTACTCGTACTGGCAAGTTGTCATAGTTGTATACAAAGCTGCATTGACAGAGCGATGGACTGGTGATTGGGCAGACATGGTTGAGTGTACAGAGAGACGGAGGGCGAGACATAGACGAGCGGCCATCCATGCTGGAAGCAACCTCTTCGATTGAGGGGGCACCGACGTCGGTTTGCTCGGGGTAGACCGACTGCCGAGGCATCATCAGAAGTCCGAGTGGACTTGTGGGCAGCGTGATGCACAGAAGTGCCTTGTCGGCATGGTATGCTGCATTGCCCAACTTTCTAGCAAGCCAGAGGCCTGGCACCTCTTCACTGAGCCGCAGAACCGCCCCAGAGTATGTAGACGACGTCCGTCCACCTCAAGACGTTGTGCAGCCCTGCCCGACAGCTTGAGTTCAAAAACTTGCAGGAGGGACCGGCCAGTAGTCCGCAAGTCCATGGTCCAGCAGAGGACAGAGCACATCCGCTGCAACGGCAAGGGTGCAGAGGATGGGCTTCTTGGCACAAGTTTGCAGAAGGGTGCTGTGTTCCATGTCGGAGTCAAGAGTTTGGGCCTGTGAGTACAAGCTTGAGGCTTTGATTCGCTGTGGTCTGTGGGATTTCCGTCGAGTTTCGATCTTCGCATTCACCAGCCCAGTGCCAACCCCAAGGTCGATGTTCTGTGCCCTGGCGACGACCTCAGCCAACGAAAGAATGCACAAGACCCTCTAAGATTGAGGTCGCAGACCCCGAGGCCGAGTTCAGGGCATTCGGTTGTCGTTGTCTTTGTGATGGTGGTGGGGATGCACAGTGTTGCCGCGCAAGAGGTTATTCGTCGCCCAGTGCTGGAAAGCCACCACTTGTCAAGGGCGTTCCTTCAGGGCTCTGTCTTCGACAGACCTGTTTTGTGAATTTGGGGATGGCGTGGCTTTCCCAAAACAAAGATTGTCGTGATCATCTTTGTGCATAACAGTTGGGTCAAATTCCACGTCATTCAGTTGAGTCTCAGCATCCAGCCATCTTCGAGCTTCGAAGCAGCCTTTTGGCGAGCAGAGCTGTCGACTGCTGTTTACATGTCTGTGCTTGCTGGGAAAATACTAGACGATGACATTACCAACTGAAAGCTAGTAAGTCGGTGCGCAATTCAGCGATAGTCGAGGTACAAACCAACAGCCTATAAGAGATCGTCCTAATCAGAGCCCTGTCAAGTCCAATGAGCCTGCAAGTTCCCACCGCACAGTCGAGGCGTTTTTCTTTTCGCATTTTGTCGGCTACTCAGGTTCCAGAATGTCGTGGATTGCAGGGACGTTCGGGTATGGATCTGGTATATTATTCGGATAAGGTGTGTCTTGGTCTGGAGAAGGTGTTCGCGACCGCAAGGCATGCAACCAGAGCTTGCACTCTGGCTCTTCGGATATCGGATCAACATACTTCAGATCACTAGGTCGTGCTGCGCCGGGTAGCATGTTCTAGTCGAGAACATCATGCTGCCCAAAATGCAAACCCAGCATCATGCATGTCCAACCACACAGCTCCCAACTACGTACCATCCACGGCTTATGTTGGATAGCAGAGAATACGCCCAAAGATCAGTTCGATACTAGACCTTTGAAGTAGCAAGAAAAGCCTTGAAGATAGAACCCTTTCAAGGAGCCCTACAAGTCCCAATCACCCAGGCAGACGAGATGCTGCTGAAGGATTGCCTTGTCCGGGCTGGGGGGGTTCCGCGTACATCCTCGCACAACAAAAGCTCGACAACGTGTGCAAACATCAGACGCTGTGAGTCGGGAGGAGCGTCACTCTCGTGTAGGGTATGGCTGCATACCCAGACAGTCCGGAAAGTGTAAAGTGTAGACAGATAAGTAAAAAACACACATCATGTAGACATACATGTATTTAATCATGTGTATATATATATATATATGTACACATATACATACGCACACGTACGAATATCAGTTCTGCGAGCGTGAATCTCCAAAGTATCCTCCTCCTGCCAAAAGCCCCAGCCCCAAAGCACACCACGGCTCCTCACGCGAGGAGTATCCGGAGCCAAAGGTGCCAATCGACACTCCCAAGAAGATCCCTGCATTTGATAAGGCCTGGTTTATGCTTTAGGGTTCACCCTAAAAGCCCTTTTGAGGATTTAGGGTTTTGCCCTAAGCCCTTGTAGGGTTTACGGTTTCCCAAGAAGCCCTGCGGCCGAAGCCCAAAGCTGGTCGACTCTATGAGCTTGACGGCGAAAGGTCCCGTGCCCTCTGTGAGGTGAACGTTGACGATCTCGCCGACGGACAGCCAAGCCCGCAGCCCAGTGTGCGGAAAGGATTTCAAATTTCTGGGCTTGTCTTGCAGTTTGCCTTCATGGCACTTCCTGTCAGAAACTCACAGAACCTCCTGGTCCCGGAGCTTGACTAACCTCCCAGCTACAGTCGCTTCAATCCGAAACCCCCGTACCAGGAAAGAACGCGAGGGCAGCTTTCTATTTGCGGCCGGGATCTCGGCAATGTGAGGTCCTTCGAGTCTGGATAACAATCTCTGGACCGCGGCATCGGCATAAATATTTGGGGTGCCTAGGCCCAGGTCTGCTTGCAGCAAAGACAGCAACCGACAACTTCAGCTTCCGGCCCATGAGACGGGAAGTGGCCGGGAGAGTTCCCCAGTGTTTGCATGTAATGCCTCATGCCTCATGCACTCAAACTCTTCGAGCTCGGGTTCAGCATTCCACCAGAAGTCGCCCTGATGATAAGTCAAACCCTGGCTACTAGCGCACGGATGGATCCCCTTCTCGTCTTCAGTTGAACTCCAAGATTTTTCAACCTGAATGGACAGTCCCGAATCAAGGCGGAGGCCTTGTCAGGGATGTACCAGCTTACCAGGGACTAGTAAGGTGGGATGCTATCGCAATTGTAGAGGACCAGAAACTTGCACCGTTGGGCATCCGTCGATGGAGGGAGAAGAGGCCACCATACGGCTTGCCGGTGAACTCCCCGTCTCACCAGCTACATCTACGAACAGCGCAAAGGTGGCTGACCACGCTTGTCGGCGACTTGCATCAGCCTCTTCACTGGCCGCCCGCCGAAGTTTGTCGATATCTTAAGCTGTTATGTTTGTCAGAACGAGGTTTTGTAAGTTGAGCTAGGTCCGGCGAGGCTTGGTCTCTTGCATCTTCTCGACACGCCTCGGCACGTACTCAGGCATGTCCTCTGTCCCCTGTCTGGCATGATCTTGGGCAGGCTTGCTGAGAACAGCTTCGGCGCCGATGTCATGCACCCAGATGCAAGGGCAGCAATCAGCGTTAAGAACCATGACAATGAGGCAGCTGACCCGAAACAGCCATTCCGTGCCCCGAGGGTTGGGAAGCATGATCCGAGGCATACACCCGCAACGGCACAGGACACGAGTAATCCCGAGAACTCCCCAGAGGCAGATCGCTTCTCTGCGGGTCTTAGGTGAAGATTGTCTACCAGGGCGAGGAGCACTCTCTGCTGTCATTCTGGGAGGACCCCGGGGTCTCAGCAAGTCTTTGCTTGTGGTGCTGCAGAGGCTCGAGTTCTTTAGACTTGAGTGAGTTCCGGCTCAGTCCCCCGTTCCTGTGCTCTGCATTTATCATGCATTTAAGGGGGGGAGGGGGCCCAATCAGGAGCACTTGCCGAAGAAGCTGCCGGAGATCCCCTCGATGACGATGCTGGACTTGGAATACAAAGCTCAGCAGCCCGACCGGCTTTGGGCTTCAGCCGAAGATCCGAGTTTGGAATGGCTGCTCAGCCCGCCGCACTTCAGATCTCGGAGTGTAGCGGTGTGAGTGTCTTTGGCTTCGGTGCTATGCTCTCCTGTCCTCGTGGTGTTTCCTTGGCTTATCGGGTGTCTGCCACCGTCCCTGTCCTTTTCCTTGTCACGTGCGCCTATGCTTTCATTGTCTTAGCTGTCGTCGCACTGTACTATTTAGACTTCTGTACCCATCCTTCTAGGCCCCGTGCGGGATCTTACGTCGACCAGGAACAGCCCCGAAGCTACCATGGCATCAACGGAGTATTCACTCTGGGCACCGGGGTTCCTGAGCCTCCTCGTGCCTTGGTCCTCGCAAGGTATCACCAGTGGGGCCACCGGCTTCCGCCTGAGCTCTTTAGGCAGTGGGCCGGTGAGATGGCCGACAAGGCCGGAGGGAAAATATTATATTATATATTATATTATATATTATATTATATATTATATTATATATTATATTATATATTATATTATATATTATATTATATATTGTATTATATTATATTATATATTATATTATAAGCTCAGTCCTAGACTGTCATGCATGGGCACTGGTCTATGCTAGGCAGGCAACCGAAATCCTTTCTTGAGGAAAGAAAGCCTGATTGCAACTCAACTGTTGTGGGAGCAGGAATGCAGGGGCGGAACGCAAGGTCTTCCCGTAGTCAGCGGAAAGTGACGAGGATACCTAAAGCTCCTTGGCTGGAGGTGTGCAACGAGATCTACGGTCCCATGTACGTGCCTGGGCCAAAAATCGTAGAAGGAAGCTGTGCCTGCCCAGGCGGTTGCACTATGCCGACTTCGGTTTTCATGTCTGGCTTGGAGGTTTATAAGGTGACTTGAGTTCCAGCAACTCCTTCATACTTCGGGTGTTTTGGCTTTGAGAAGGGAAATACCGAGGGATGCCCCGTCGAGCATGAAACGAAGCCCACATGGAGGCAGGCACTGTCGTTGTTTCATGGCTCTCGAGATTGCGGGAAGAAATTTTCTGGACCCTCACCTACCGGTATCCATAGACCTGCAAGGTGCAAAGGTACCTTTGCGGCATCCGTGCCTCGAGGTTGAAGGATTTCGCCAGAATGGCTGGAGCCACGAGCACACCCTCAACTTGCCACCCTGAGCAGACGCCGTCCCACGCCGTAAACCGTCCAAAACCCCGCCCTCCAGTAAAATCCTTATAGCCCTCACGACCTCTCTCCTCACCGCGGCTCCAGGTAAATCATGCGGATGGGAGCCGAAAGATCGAATCTCCGTTTCAGCTCTCGGAGGCCTCCGCACCCACGCTCCGGGGAAGAGCAAAAGGGGGCTTCGGCTTCATAGCGTTTTGAGTCCCGACCTGCATGGTTCACCGTCCCTGGGTAGTTCTTCGGATGCTAGACTGCTGTACAGAATCTATTTAAGTCTCATCGTGGTCATAGCCAGTGGAAACTGTAGGGTTTTGGGGTTTTCGGGAAGCGGTGCCAGGTTCAAGCTTCCGGAATCTTCATCTTAGACAGGACTCTGCCCCGGCTTCCGTCCTGACTCTCAGCTCCATCACCTGGGCTTCCCACGGCCATGCCACAGCCTCGACACCCACTTCTGAATCTGGCAGCATCCTTCCAGACGAACCCGCAGCATATCTTTTAGCATTTCCCCTTGCTGGAGTCCTCGTGACTGCTGGAGCTCTCGGGTCAGTTCTTCCAGAGTAGGGGCTTCGTGTCAAGACTTGCATCAAAAGTCCTGACAAAGATCCTGCGCCAGGAGCTTTTTTCCAACTGGGTGAAGCTGGCCGACCAGATGATACAGGAGCATGGGCTTGGAGAAGTGCATGTTGCAGCTTCTGCTACTGATTGAGAGAGGGGGGGGGGGCGTTTATCGTTGGTCAGTTTTTGTTTGTGCGTTTAGTCGTTATTTGGCTTGATTCGCTGCATCCCCTCTAGCTTTGTTTTGCTTTTTGGTTTTGGCTTGTCGACCCTCCTCCCCTGACAACGATCCGACTCCTGCCCTAGGCTTTGCGTCCTTGCGGTTCAACATCGTCCTAGTCTCTGAAGTGTCTCCGGCGGTTCTACAACTGTTTTTGCCAGTTGCAACGGTCCAAGCCGCGAAGTTGAACCAACTGTCGCTACCCTAGTTCAGCTGGCTGCGTCGCATGTCGCCGTGTGAGCAATCCTGCGTTCAGCACGCTGCTAGCCTTGTGCGAAGAATGTTTCGAAACTGGGCACGCGGTTCTTCATCACGGACAGGAATATCGTGTCAAGGAGTGCCAAGGTGCATTGTTCCGATGACATGTCCGACGTTAAAGTCGGTCAGGTGCATCAATGACTTGGCACTCGTCAACGACCGTTGTCATGGTCTTCCTGGTGTGACTTGTGTACTCCCAGTATTTCAGTTTTGGAGTGCTTTGCCTCTTGCCCGCCTCGGGATGTTCGCACCTATCTGTCCGCAACGCGATGTCAAACAAGGGAATGTCCGCATGAGTTGCATGACAATAGCGGTTGTTTCCGTAATTTCCGCAGCACTGCCCGAGAGCCAGACATGCTGCGTCATGACAGGAGGGAGGCGAGCGACTAGCGCTGGTCTTCCTGGATATTATCGAGCACCGCCGCCACAAGGCACATGGGGATATGCCTTCCATGATAGCGTTGTCGTGGCGGAGGCTTAGCATGTCACGTGACGGGATGCAGCGGTTCGTATGCACGCAGGAAGCAGGGGTTTGCAATCTAACGGCTGGCCTGGAATGTGGAGGTGATTGCAGGGATGGCGGCAGAAAACGCAGAAGGGGGGGGGGGCTTTATTGTATTGTATTGCAGCTTACGTCTCAAGCTCAAATCGAAGTCCCCAGGCCCCCTGGCTGTGGCGTTTCAACAACTGCAGCTTCATGCGAGTCACGTGAAGCAATTGCATCGAGTATAGGACTTAGGTCTTTGCTTACGGTGAAATGAAAAGAGGGTGAGTGCCACGCCGGGCATTCCACGACCTCAAGCCATTCTTGGAAGGGCCTAGGCCTAAGCTAGCAGTCCCATGAGGCAGCGCAAAAAGAAGGGCGTGGTCTGCCGGAGCCCTGGTGTCAGCCATGCTTTCGCGTCTGGGGAGAGTCTTGAGTGACTACAGCGGTACAGGGATTAATGATTGCTGCTTACATGAGCAAATCATCAAATCTGTATTGGGTATTCTCAGTTGTTTCACCTGGCTTTGTGAGCATTCTGAAGAGTTGGGGTTGGCCTAGCTTTTCAATTGCTGAAAACCCCAATGCCCTGCTCCAAAACGCAGCGATGCGACGCGTGCGAGAGTTTCAGCGCATGTCGCCCAGTTCTCGACGCATGCATTCCGGGATCGGAGCTTGAAATGCATCCAACATCGTCCTTACCAAGCGCCACAAATGTGCGAACCAAGCCTGACTCAGAACCAAACCTTCTCCATCCTGCAGGCTAACCTAAACCCCAAGCGCAAACATCTGCACAGACCGCCACCTTTGCTGGCAGCCTCTGTTCCCGCGGCGCCGGGGCCTCGACGAGTGTCGCACCCTCGCTTCGCGCACTTAAGCTCTAATCTGGGGGACAGCCTTTGACAACTTCACGAACGAGTCAGGCAGAAATAAGAAGTGGCTTCGTTGCAGAGGCTTATGTCGGGTGGAAGCACCTGTTACTTTCGACTCTGAAATACTGGTAGCTCCAGATTTGGAGCTTCGCTGGATGTAGCGCCCCTCGACTCTGGACTGGACACTATAGGAGCTGCTCACTTCAGAACGTGGAGTCCTAAAGAAGGCAAGGTATGTCCGAAGTCGGGTCAAAGCACCACCCAAAGCCGCCTCATCCACAGGAGCGTGGCAGAAGGCGGTACCGTCCCCAGCTGCATGGGCTTTGGAAAACCGGCGAGTCCAAAATCTGAAATGACTCTTCGCTTTGCACTTTTGGTAGGCTCCGGAGGTCAATAGGACAGGTGCCGGTCGGGCTTGTTCCGAGGATTGGGGGCGCGGGAGTCGGCGTTTTTGGATCCTGGGGTTTTGTGCGTTTGGGGCTTGGTCTTCGTGGTGCCTTGACTGGCGTCTCGTTGTTGGTTGTTGGTGCTCGTCTTTGCCTCTCAGAATTACGACCGGCTGCACCCATGTGTGCTGCATGACTAGACTCGACTAGAACTCTGCGTAGATGTATCGTGCTCTTCGTGCAAAGGCAGCGAATTTTGGCAGAAGAAAGTTCAGGTTATCCTGTTCGTCGCCGACATAGAACTGTGCTTGCTTGTTGGGGTTCGATCAATTCATTGCATTGTCAATCTTAACCTTGATGCATCTGTTCAGGCAACACCCTTCCGATCAATTGAGAGAATCGTCAAGTTTTGCTCCTCCCAAGCCACACCGACCCTTCGACTTCCGAATATTCCAGCCCTCGCCACCAATTGCGAGTTGTTTTTTTGAGTTGCAGGTCTCTAGACCCCAGGTTTTGGGGCCGAGTGTGTCTTGTGTCCGTGGTGTTGGAAAGGGCGGAAGAAATTCTTCACGTGTTGCTGGGCAGATGGGTGTCTTGCTTTCTGTGCCCCAGGTACCTGTTGCCCCTGTTGCCCCTCATGAGCGAAAGCTATTGTTGCACTTCTCTAACAATGCTGCTGTGGTTTGCGCAAGTGAAGTTCTCACATGAGTTCTGAGTATTTCTGCAACAGCTGCAATCACAGCTGCTGCTGCCACAGCTGACCTCCTCTTCTTCGTCCTGTTCTTGTTGTTGCTGCTAGCACTTGCAGCTGCTGCTGCTGCTGCTGCTGCTGCTGCTGCTGCTGCTGCTGCCACCGCTACGACTACGGACTCCTCCTCCTCCTCCTGCTACCACCACGGCGAAAAGGCAGCGGAGAATCGTGCCAACACGGTGTAGCTGTGAGATCCAGGCAAGTCTGCGAACAGCATCCCGGCACCAGTGAAGGCGACGTGGCAGCCCAGATTCCAGCAGTTGGGAATTGAAGTGTTTCGTTTGGGTCAGGTGGCATGCATTCAGCGTAAGCTCTCAGATAAAAAGAAAGTCCATGGTTGCAGCGACGTGAACCTGCTGGACGTCCTCCCGCCCCCATGATGCCGTGCCGGGTTGCCTCTTCAACAGATCTGTCCAACAACCAAGGCCCCAGCTCCTTCAACAGATTTCTTTGGCTTTTAGCGACAGGGTTCGGACCTTGCGGCCAAGAAAGACTGCCTCTGGTCTCTGACGAGTTGAGGACCTCAAGGCGCCCCGAAGCCCCAACTCCTCCAATTCGCGAGGGCAGCAAGGGCAGCGCGCCCGCCCGACCAGCATTACAGACCAAGAGCTCTGAATGGCGCATTGGTGAGATTTGGTCAGGGAGGGTTTCGTGAGCTTGTCACGAGGTGGGCTGCACGGCCTGCAGTGCTGCGCTGTTGCCTTGCTCTGCCCAAAGTCGAGAAAGCTGTAAGATCCAATCTCTGCTGGCCAGGTCAGGGCAGGCCAAGCTGCTCTACGGCCTTCACAGGCCCATTGGCTCCGAAGGGAGCTTTTCGGGCTGGAATTTTGCAGGGATGTCGGTCCGCTTCAAAGGCGCGCCGCATGCCTCCTGCACTCACATCCCAAGAAGCCCCAAGAGCCTAGTTCCTTTGAACCAGACGCGAACTCAACCTTCCAACCTCAACAATAAAGCTCTGGTCATGCGTTCAAACAGTGCCAGTCCGCCTAACCTGGAGTGCAAGCAAGCCAGCAAGCAAGGCAGCAAGCCAGCAAGCAAGCACGCCTCAAACCGAAGGACTACATCGGTGGCCGGGTGAGACATCTGCAACTTGAAACGTTAAGCTCCTGGAGTTCTCTTGAAATCGAAGCAGCTCTGCTGCAAGCTTGAAAACCAAGATACACCAAACCCAAAGCCAAAGGCGCTTTAAAGCCCAACCCTGCTTCAGTCTCAAGTCTCAAACGCTTGGAATGCCAGGGCGAGAAGACAGAGGGCGTGGCGAAACTTGACCATCAACCTCATCATAGCGGTCCGTGGCTCTGGACATTGCGCATTCCGGCAAACCAATAAGCGACAGAGTCACGTTCAACCCGACATCGAAACATGCCAATGTCTGCTCAGGTGACTCTGGCTGTTGTGATAGAGTATCTTTGTCGGGCATATGAGAGTTCGTTTAGCTTGGGATCGGGAGACGCAGCAGATGCCACCTGTGCCCGAACTGGCCCGGTGTCCTTCCTAGGCCGTCGTGGTGCCAGCTCTTCTGTTCGGCCTCCACTTGCACAGCAGGCAGGATCTGCGGGCATCCTGTAGACGCCCCATGGCCCAAGACCCCAAGCATGAGCTGCAGAGCCGTCCTCAATGCCCAGGAAATGTTGATCGGTTGAAGCCCTCGACTCTCCTGGCCGCAGGTCCCCGGGAAACCTGGCCAGGATGTTTGCCCTCGGCAAGCACGAGCACATGTGACAGAAACTTCAACCGAGATCGCACCGGGACCTGCCTGCATGCCGTAAAATGCGTAAGGGTGGTGGGGGGGTGGGGCGGGGTGCGGTAATTCTCCTAACAGTTTTGTCAGGTTTCCTATGTGAGCTTACCTGCAGATCAGGGCTCATGCTTCAAGTGCAGACCCAAGCCACAACAACATACCTGGTAAGCCGTCCTTTCCTAAGCATGATCTGAGCACCGAAGCACCTACATGAGCTGCCTTCCACAGTTCTTCTGTGGTTCCAAAGGCCAGGTCGGTAATCTAAACGATGGTACTAGCTAGCTACTGCTACCTGTCACTTCGATGTTTGCTGCTGCTACGCTTACTTACACTGCTACTATGTTTACCCTACTGCCCTCCTCCTTCCCCTACAATCTACAGCAACTACCAGGCATGCATCGAGCTTGCCCTGGAACAAGTCGGTGCAGTCGTTGCGGGGCACCAAGTCTAAGTGCTTCGAATTGGTCTTGCCTCAGCAATGCGGGCATGACTCGCGACCTTGAGCCAGCGCCGGCTCCGGACGGGCCACGGCGGTTAGAGGTTCCAGTGTGTTATCAAGCTTTTCAGGAACACAGACGCAGAGCCGGACGATAGGTCCAGGGGAGGGAGGGGGAGAGGAGGGGAGGGGGAGGGGAGGGGAGGGAGGGAGCAGGAGGGGAGGGGAGGGGGGTAGGGGAGGGGAGGGGAGGGGAGGGGTGAGCCGGTACACCCCTTCAGGGGAGGGGAGGGGAGGGGAGGGGAGGGGAGGGGGAGGAGAGGGTCAGAGGGAGAGGGAGAGGGAGAGGGGGAGAGGGAGAGTGAGAGGGAGAGGGAGAGGGAGAGAGAGAGAGAGAGAGAGAGAGAGAGAAAGAACTTCCTGGCCGCTCTCCGTTTCTCCGTCTCCGGACCAGCTCTGGG
>CAJNDV010037290.1:0-11757 GCA_905221635.1 Symbiodinium sp. CCMP2456 | reverse complement strand
GGTTTTGGGTTCTTAAGGTAGGTTTTGGGGTTTAGGGTGGGGCCAAGTTTGGATCTTGATTGGTTTCTTCTTCAGTTCTTAAGTGTGAGGTGTTCACCAAAAGTCCTTATACATGACTGCACCATATCATTCGCCCAAGCCTTGTTCAAATCAGTAAGGCCCCTAAACCCTAAACTCTAAACCCTTTACCCAAATCAGTAAGGCCTCTATCATGCTAAGCTCAGAGTCCCTATATTGCTGGCTGTGTGTCCGAGATGATTCCCTCCTTGTCTGGCTTTCAATCCTGTCTTTTCTATCCCTAAACCCCCAAAACCCTACAAAGCCCTGCTCGTAACAAAGGGGCCTCAATAATTGCCTATGATATTGCGAGGGTTGCTTATTATAGTTCTCGTAAGATATATCCCGGTTATTAGGGCCCCTATATTGAACCCTGAACACCCCCATCGAAGAGATCAGACCCGAGACCACCCAGAGACAGGCTTCGTCCCGGTCCCGGAGTGCGAGAAGATTGGCCAGGCCAGGGAGACAGAGATGGAAAGTAACCGAGCCCTGAGGCCTTATATACTTCAGAATTACCTATACCATTTTGGGGGTTCCTTATTATGAGTACAGTATATTATGCCACCAAAACAGTATTCTGATTACTAAGGCCCCTATTATTATTATTATTATTACAGATCTGTTATAGAACCCTTTTAAGGATCCCTCTAAAGCAACCCTATTCTAATCATTAATCATTAGGGCCCCTACATTAATTTGGCCCAGAGGTTTTTGCAAAGCCGAAGTTCGTAGAAGGGTCGCCTCTGCCCGGTGAGACTGTTCTCCCCATTCCTTTGGCCTGCATACTTTGTGGCTACTTATATACATTTTTTGGGCTTATATAGGGTTTAGAGTTTATAGAAGAATCTGGGGTTTAAGGTTCAGGGTTCGGGTTTTAGGGGTTTGGGTTTAGGGTTTATAGAATAATCTGGGGTTTAAGGTTCAGGGTTCGGGTTTTCGAGTTTTGGGGTTTTGGCTAGAGCCAGGATTTAAGTTGCTAGCCCCTACACACTGCACCCTAAACCGAAAACCCTAAGTCCTAAACCCGAAACCGGGGCTGAGGCTCGTAATGTAGGGGCCTGAATACTTAGAATAGGTTTTGGGGGTATATAACAGGAACCTTCACAATAGTAAAGGTAATTATTTAGGCCCCGACCCTAATTAAACTTTAAACCCTAACCCGTAAACCCTAAACCCCTAAACCCGAAACCCTAAACCCTACACCCTACACCCTACACCCTAAACCCTAGACCCTAAACCCTAAACCTTACATTAGAGTTTCCCAAAGCCATAAATCGCGCAAGGAGACGAAATGCGAGTGGACGCCGCTGGCCAGGCACCTGATCAAGGCCGTTTGGGGCGTTGAACTTCGGGACTCTGCTTAAAGGGTTTAGGGTTTAGGGGGTTTAGGGTTTAGGGCAAAGGGTTTAGGGTTTAGGGGGTTTAGGGGATTTAGGGTTTAGGGAACAGGGTTTAGGGGTTTGGGGTTTCTTTAGGGGTTTGGGGTTTCTTGAGGGGTTTAGGGTTTCTGTAGGGGCTTAGGGTTTATGGGTTTAGGGTTTCTTCCTTAAGCTGGTGACTCTAAAGATGATCGGGCTCGAGGGTTTAAGGGCTTTCAATAGGGACTCTAAAGATGTGTTGGTTATAATTATATTATAAAGAAGCCCGAAACCCTAGTTTAATTATTAAGGCCCCTATATTACTCTCTAGATGGCCTATGAAGCCTCGTATGCGGAGAAGCTCCCAGAAAGTTTCGGTTCCAGGGTTCAGTGGGCTTAAGTGGGGAGACGGCCGGGTTTTTGGTGTCATGTATGGTTTTGGGTTTTGGGTCGAGGGGGCCTCGGCGTTAGGTATCATAGCGCCTTTGTGGTAAGGGTTGCACAAGGCTTGAGGGTGCTGTTTAGGGGTTTTTGGGCTGAGTCGGAAGAAGTTTTTAGTCGCGCTCCTTAGGGCTCCCGAATAAAGCTACACGAAGCCATCCCCCCAAAACAGGCCACCCAAAACCCTAAACCCCAAACCCTAAAACCCTAAACCGTGGCTCGTCTGTACCAGGTTGTTGCCTGCCGCGCTTAAAATGGTTTTTTGTGTTAAAGGACTTTGGTCCCGTTGGGCAGATGTTGGGATGGATGGTTTCAAGTTGGTTTCGCTCGCAAATCACAAGAAATGCTCCGTTTCTGAAGGTCCTTGTAACGGAGGGATTCTTGGGAATATCCTGCCAGGAGATTTGAGCCAAAGCAGGTAATCGATTTTAGGAGCTGTTTTGGAGGATTTGCAATTCCCGGGCCCTTTTGGAAAGAGATGCTTCTGGTGTCCAACTCGAGGATGCCCTCAAGCTGAAGACGGCTCTCTACGATCCCTTCCCAGGCAGTGTTTGGGGTTTTGGGGGGTTCGTGAATGCGGAACACTGCATAGTGTAGCTAACCTGTTACCTGCACCCACAGTCATCTGAATACTGTTTACATTCACATAGGCCCTTCTGTAACCCACATGCTGTGCAGCCCCCGAGGCCCCAGTTGAGCCTCCATTGGTCTAACCGAGCAGGCCCACAAGCGGAATTTGCTCGCTTGAATTCGAGAAGCGTCAGAATGGGTCATCCCGTTGAAGAGCTTGCCAGACGCTGTCACCGCGGGATTCCCCTCGTCTATCTCTGCATTGACGAACTAGATTGAGGGACATGTGCTGCAACAAGCTACAATCCCAAGTCGTCAAGAGCACTGCGTGAAAGAATTTGGGGTTTATCTTTGCCTTTGGACTTGCTGGGCCCGGATTGTGTGATGAAAAGCTTCTTGCCTTAAGCTCCACGACACCCAAACCTTCGGGAGCCTTACAATGCACGGTGACTCAGCGCAAGGAGACAATTCCAAGATGGAGAAAATCGTGGATGAGCACCTTGGCCGTGCATGCTTCCTTTGCTCACCGCGCTCAGACACGGCTTTGAGATTAGCCTAAAGAACTCCATTCTATCCCTTGAGGAGCTTATTAAACGCGGAGCCAGGAATGGCCACAACGCTGGCTACGCCACCTTCGTGGAGACCATGGCCAAAGAAGCAGAGGAGGCACATGGGGATCGCAGAGCGGCGGTGTTTTCAGGCCGGATCGAGGGGTTTCGAGTTTGGAGGATCCCGACATCTGAGTCATGGCGGTGGCGACTTGCTGCTAAAGAGAACGCGGATAAATGCATGCCGAGTGCACAACATATATATATATATATATATATATATATATATTCGATGCCTTGCAAAATGTTGTTTGCTTTGCACACCACTCTGAAGCTGCCGTGCTCCGAGATGGTAGGTGCTAGTCACAATGCGCTGCAGCCTCGAAAGCACTCCAGAATGATTCTCAATCAAGACACCAACAAGCCTGTCCCGCGCGATCCCCTAATGTAGCGGCTTAAAATGTTACCGACACTATTTTGGGGGCTCCTTACTATAATTATAGTATCATGGGCCCCAAAACCCTATTCTAGTTATTAAGGCCCCTATATTAAGGCCATTATAGTATCATGGGCCCCAAGACCCTATTCTGGTTATTAAGGCCCCTAGAATAAGGCCCCACGACCCTGAACCGTGCAGGCGGGCCGGCTCCACATCTACATGCTCCATGAGGCTTCAGTCCTCTTAAAGGATCTTGGGACTTGGTAAGTAGGGTTATAACTAAGGTAACTTATACTTATAACACCAAATTGGGGACTTACAACCTTACTTGCTAAGTCCCATGATCCTCCAAGCTGAACAGGGGGCATGGCTGGGATTTGGGGGTTCTCCATATACGCTTTGTCGTAAAGTCCGAACTTATAATGGCGGTGTAAGGCGTGTACAGGGGTGTTACTAGGATTTCGCGTTTGGATCCTTGGGTTCAGGGCTTGGTGAGCGGATTTCGGATCTCGGGATTGGGACTTGGGATTCGCCAAAATGGCGTGCTGGGTGCGCATGACTCGCAACTAACACCTTGCAGCTGTGAGTCTCAAGATCAATGCCCCCTCAAAACACTTCTGTGCAGCCTAAACCTACCACAAACATGAACTCTGCCGAAGCCTTAAAAAGTTCCCAAAGCCTGCGGCCCTGGATTTCAGCCTTGCTTGAACATCCTGGGCAAGATCGCTAGGTGACTTCGCTTCGACGAGCCGGCAGCAGCGAGCTCAGCCTGATCAGGGAACTGAGTTCTTTTGTCAAGGGGCCTACTTTAGTGTACCTGTATACGTGTGTACATATATATATATATACATATATATATATATATATTGATATGTATGTATGTGTGTAGGTACGTAGGTAGGTCGGTCGGTCGGTCGGTGGGTGGGTGGGTGGGTAGGTAGGTACGTAGGTAGGTAGGTAGGTAGGTAGGTAGGTAGGTAGGTAGGTAGGTAGGTATGTATGTGTGTATGTATGTATGTATGTATGTGTATATATTCATATACAAATACTATAGGCATACCGCCATAGATGTGTACACCGATTGTATGCACCTACCTCTACAAAAGTATTGGCAAGTTGTGTTTATTCATTCTTCAACTGATTTCTTCGTTTGTCGGTACACATGTGCTGCATGCATGAATGCACATGCATGTATGTGGATCTGTAGCTTTTTAAGTTCCAGCGCCATAAAGGGATAGCATATGATCCAACATTCGACCCCTTCTGAACTTCTATACCCTTACCTCTTAAAGCCTAGGCCATCTCCCTAAACTCTGAACCCCTCCCTCTGAGCCCAAAGCCCTAAACCCTTAGTTAAAGGTGCCCAGAGGGATATCGGGCCAAAGTCCCCCACCCATCCTCGGTTGTGCTAGGGCCTTCAGGCTCTAGAGGTTTAGGGTTTCGGGTTTGGGGGGCTGGGGTTTAAGGGTGTGCGGGTTTGGGGTTTAGGGTTTAGGCTGACAGGTACTATAAGGATCCTACAGGGGCCTTAGGTTGTCTTACAAGGCTTTAGGGCTTAAGTGCGGTTTAAGACTGTCCGGGTTTAAGGTTTAGGGTCTGTCGTCTTTAGGATCTAAGGCCCTAAGCCCTAAATCCTAGACCCTAAATCCTAGACCCTAAACCCTTAGGGTTGAGGCTTCCGGGTCCGGGGCCCGGTAGTTCTGGTTTAGGGTTTAGGGTTTCGGGTTTAGGGTTAGGGTTTAGGGTTTAGGGTTTAGGGTATACGGTTTAGGGTTTAGGGTATACGGTTTAGGGTTTAGGGTTTATGGTGTACGGACACGTCTCTGCCTTCTTCGTAATCCAGCAAAGGCACGTAGACTTTGGCGGCTGTGGGGCTGAATGCGGGGGGGTTGAGGGGTTTTGGGGGTTTCGGGTTTAGGGTTTAGGGTTCCTATAGGGGCCTTACTATATTTTGGGGGTTCCTTATCATAATGATAGTACCATATCTCCCCAAACCCTATTCTGAATTATTCAGGGCCCCATAATTATGGGGAGGGTCGATAAAAATCCGACACTGCCCCAAATCCCAATGCAATATAAGGGTTTAGGGTTTAGGGTTTAGGGTTTAGGTATAGGGGCTTAAATAACTTCAATTAGGGTTCCTGTAACGGGACCCTTAAAGGGTTCTATAAGAGATCTAGAATAGGGCTCTATATATTCGGGGCCTAAGTCACTACCTATACTGTTTTGGGGAGGCTCTCGACCCTAATCCTTACATGAGATAACCTAATGTAGAGGCCTGAATAGCTTCCGATACTCTTTTGGGGGCTCCTTCATATAATTATAGTACAAGGGGCCCAAAAACCCTGTTCGAATTATTGAGGTCCCTACATCAGTCTTCAAGGGTTTGTAGGGTTTAGGGTCTAGGGTCCGGACCAACTTCCTTTCGCCTTTCAGGTGGCATCAGTCTTGCTATGCGCAGCCCTCAGGAAGATCCTTCTTCTTCGGGGGTGGAAGGTTTTTCCGGCTCTTAGTAGGGTGAAGGGCTCAGGGAAGTTGCAGCAGTGCGCGGTTTGCGGGTGCTTTCAGCGCAGAGCACAGACGTTGTGGCTTTTACACGCAGATGCCTAAAGCACGTGACGTCGTAGCAACGCACAGCGCATCTTGTCCACAGGCAGTGATAAGCATGTACTGTAGACAGTGACAAGCGTTGGCTCACGCGTCTTTATATCACAACTTCTACACTGCAACAAGGTTGGCAGGGCCTCAAGGATCTCACTAGCCGGGTATATACAACCGTGTTTTGGTATGTACAATCACACCACATGACACAACACATAGTCCTGCCATGTGTAGAAGGTCGAAGTTTGGGGCCCAAGAAATTGCATCTCGGAGAGCGTCGGTATGTAAACGTGAAATATTTCACTAGACCATGTTGTACCAGGTTGTACTATAATATAGTATAGTAGAACATATTTTGTTGCACTATATTGTACTTTAATATTCTTATAACATATACCAAAACAGCTCCTGAGAACTGAGGAAGGGCCCGGACGGGCAGAAAGAGGCCTGCATCTGCTGAGGGTGTAGGTTTCAGTCTTGCAGCATATTACGGGTGGGTTTGGGGTTTAGGGTCTAGGTTTTAGGGAGGGCCTGTTGGTGAGGTAGTCTTGCCTCTTACAGCCTGACCGTATCGGAGACTTTTTGACAGATTGGTAGTAGGAGCTCTTGTTATGGACTGCAGACATGGCTGAGCATGTGAGGCGTTGCATGTCAAACCACATGGCAGTAGCAAGATGTTAGCACCGTTTGTCTTTTCCTGCTCCCGCAGTACTATTACCGCAATGCAGTTCAGGTCTATAAGCGCGCTTTATGATAAGTTGAGCGAGACTCTCGATTGATCGTCTGTTCTAAACACCTTTTTACTTCAAAACCTACATGTCATTGGGGTTCAAATCAACTTCATGAAATACCTCGACAAGATCCGCAACGTTGCAAACATCTGTCTGATGGGGTCGCCTCTGTCCTTGCTTTCTGGCGTACTAAAGAAATTAGTGAACATGGACACAGTCAGTGAGTCAGGTAGAGGATAATATAATTCTGCTCAAGCTTTTAATCCTCTGTGCATATGGAACTTTGTGTCGAGCTTTGGGGTTCGCTCTTTGCGCAATTGTGGCGGTTGTGTCGTGGCATTCTGGACATAGGGTTTGGGGGACCTTGTACGCGCACGGCCAGAGCATGAGGGAGGGTGGCTTGCATCATATTGTTGCACATAACTACAGGGTAACTTAGCAATTCTTGTGGATAACCATGGATTGGGTGTAGGGCCAGCGCAGGGCAGGAGAAGTTAACTGTCCAGCGCATCGCATTGCAGCAAGAGGTGGAGGCCGACGCCGTGCTCCTGAACGTGCCGCAGCTGCCGCTTCTGCGGCTGCTGAGTGCCAGCGCAGAGGCCGGTTTGGGTAGGTTGATTGTACCGTGTTCGGGGTGCTTTCTTTGACACCTTCATGCATCAGGCATCTTCACTATGGCACACCTGCGTTACTCTTCTATTTGATTTCATACCTATGCATTCAAGAGTGAATTTCAACAACCCGCCTTTCCGAGCTTCCAGCACACTGTGGCCAGCTACCGTCGTGGAATAACGCTGAAGGTCTGGGCATGTTTAGAGGGCATTGGCGCCTGTCGTTTCGAATCTGCCTGGTTGGGACACCTGCAGGTGGGCAGTCTCTCACTGATGTGTCGTTATCTTGCCTCACGATTCTGAGGAGTAGAGCTTCGCGGGACAGTCCGAAGGATAGGTGGGGACGAAGAAACGCAAGATGTCCACTTAAGTTGCGAACCCACACCATAAACCTCTTTTTTCAAAAGACTCGGTCCTCGGCTTCTGTGTATCTCAAAGGGTATCATTCTTAACCTCACAACAAGGAGGGTGTAACTTTCCAAAGCTTCGGTGATGGTTCTTTCGCAGGTGGACGACATCATGACGCCTCGTGAAGATCTCTTCGCCCCAAGGTCGTATGCCATCCTGACACTCGGAAGCAGCAGGGTAAAGGGAACGGATAAAGCAAGGCCATGGATGAAGAAAAGATGAGAGGGGTTTAGGCTTTAGGGTTTAGGGGAAAAGGTCCGCTTGCCAGGCATCGCCACAATGTTGTCCACTCGAAGGAAACCTTATACCCGACCGCGACACCCTAAGCTCTACTAGCTAAACACATACTCAAGCCCTGAACTAAAACCCGAACCTTGAAATCCCACGCTGAATCTCACCGAAACTGTGAGGAAGCTCTACGTCTACTATGAGGAGCTGCGACATCCCAGGAGGTTTCAGGTGATATTCTTTACGCGTTGGGGTTCAGGGTTGAGGGTTGAAGAATGATTCTTGCAGCCGAGAATAGTTTTTGTCAAAGTTCGGACGTCTTTCTTTGCAGCTGGGTGTAGTAAAGGCTTTACAGCTCAGGGTTTCGGGTGTCGAGGCCTCTTCGGTAGATTTCCAGCTGGGATTTTGAGTTTCTAGGGGCTCTCAGGCCGAGGGGAGACCAAGCTGGAGAAGCCTTGCATCTTCAACTTGTACAACAGGGGTCTGTCACACTATCCTCTCACAAGCAATGTATGTTGCATGTATATACACAGAGACAGAGAGATATGATTATGATATACCCCAGAACCCTATCATATTGCCCTCTGCGGTCAACGTCTAGATCCGTCGCACGAAATGGTGAACGTGAGTTCAGTGCCGACTGAAACCCCGGCTGATTGATTTTGCGAATTAGGATGCATGGTGGCGGAACTACCTGAATCTGACGGCCGGCCAGTTCAGCAACATGGGCGATGCCACGTGGCTCATACCTTGAGTGGCTCTCATCCGGGCCTACATCACACCTCACAGCAGCATCCGAGTCCCGCAGCAGGTTGCCGAGGGTATGGACGACTGCCAAGGAAAGCAATGCGAGGAGGGTTGACTTGGGGGTGTCTATGCGGATGCCACCAGCTGTAAACCAGCTCAGGTGATCGAAAAGTGAAAAGCCGTCAGGACTTGCTTTAGGTCGGCCCCAGGAGCTTAGCAAAGATTTGCAAGCAAAAGCGTGGCAGCTACGACAGAATGAAATCCGGCATGCGCCAACAGTGCTGGCCTTCCGGCATTACACAAAGAGGAATAAAGGTGTTAGAGTAACGCCATCTTCGCACTGCAATCAAACTGCCACATCATGCCTGTGATTCCAAAGCCCTGACAGATTCTCATGCCTGGGTCGGAATAATTAATTGGCGATCTTATTCCCTGATAATCCCTGATTATTGAATGAAAAAATAGGTATTTCAGTAGTATAGTATCCGCCCCACCCAAAGACAACCTTAATATAACAGGTATATATGGTATATCTCAGTAGTATACTATTCCCCCCCCCCCACCCACCCAAAGAAAACTATTCAGGCCCCAACCTCGCACCTCTGCCAAGGACTGGTGGAATGCTCCCTACCAGTTCCCGCTGCCGCTGGAGGGCCGTTCCTGGATGCCTACTGGAAAAATTCTGTGGGCGTGTTTGTCTCGAGGAATAACTCAACCCAGACCCTAAACCCCACACTAAACCTCCAAACCCTAAACTTTTAAATCCTGAAGTAAACCCTAAACCCTTGAGTCTGTACGCACTAGATTCCTAGATGCCCTGCTAGATTTCGGTTGGTTTGACTTTCAGAGTGCCAGAGGACCCCATCCGAAGCCTTCAAGAAATTCAGGGTATCCCCTGAACCCTAAACCACCCCAAAGTAATCCTCATGCCAGCCGAGAGGTCGAGGAAGGAGGTGCCTTACAGGAGTTCTTGTAGGATTTATAAAGGGTGTTAGGGGCTTGGTTTGACAAACCTCGAGACCCCTGCTTGAAAGAGCAATGAATGGCGTAAGGAGGCTACGAATGAGGGATTGTGCATCGCCCAATACTGAGGCTACTTACCAGAGCCTTTAAAAATTTCTTTTCCAGCCTCAGAGAAGCAGATCCCGCAACAGCCTGCTGACACCATGTCGTATCACAGACACATGAAGTGCTTGTAACGAACCCAGACAGCGCTGTCAGGTTACTGGGATGGCGATTTCCGTTGTGACAGCGACGGGCGCAATTGCCGAGGCAAGCCCTAAGCCTTTGCATGCTGAAATATGCAGGTCTTCTCGCATAATTACCCTTGTAGTCTCTCTCTATCTATCAATCAATCTATCTACCTACCTATCTATCTATATAGATATTATTTGTATATTCATATATATATATATATGTTTATGTAATGTATACTTAACTTAAGTTGCCCCAAAGCCATGCTCGATATTTCATGCTGTGACTATTAGGGTTTGAGATCTCAAGAGTGTGGAGCTGGCAGTTCGGGGTTCAGGGATTGTGCTGCCACGGCCACGGACTGAAACACAGCTAATGCGTACGTATTGCGCCCTCTCCGTAAATTCTGAACCCTCAGCCCTAGACTAGACCAAAAGATCCGAATACCCCGAACCCTGACCCTCTAAACCCTAGCCTTCATGAACCAAGCTGAACCTCGAAAGCCCGAAGCCACAAGACTCCTACCAGACACATCCAGCCTACGCCGCTGTTGGGAGGATTCCTCGAAGCCATCTATGGTGGGGGCGACACCATCATCGATGCGTGCCCGGGTTGATGAAAGAAGCAAACCGGGTACATATTGTTTGATGGAAACAGGGCTTTGGGGCCAATAGATAAAGGCTAAAGAGTTGCATGTAGGTTTTGATGTAGACGCAGCAGTAGGTGTAGATGGGTAGAAGAATGATATAGCTGATGACTTCGACATGGATATGGGTAGCGAGGAGCTGACATGTGTTTGACCTGAGGGTGCAAGTGATAGCTCGTGCAGGTGCTTCAGCTGTCCGTTTGGCGACAGCATACCTGCCTCTGGAGCCAAACCCTAAACCCTAAACCCTACAGTAAACCCAAAACCCAAAACCTCAAGCCCTAGCCCACTTGCTGCATCCGAGGTTCCGGCCCCACATGCTGGCGCAACGCCTGGGGCTCGGTTGGGGTCAAGGATGTCCTATAAAGCGGTTCAAAAGGTTTAGGGTTTAGGAATCCTGGTTAGGAATGCCCCAGTGGAGCCTGTTTAACAGCCCTCGTGACAAGCCTCTAGAACTCCAACCTGAATCACATGACAAAGCCTGCAAAGCCTAACGAAAGACGACTGAGGAAGTTGGGATGTTTATGGGTTTGATGGACGCACTGCTTAGGGTGAGGATTGGGCTTTGTGGGGTTTAGGTCCTAGGACTTCGTGCTGGGATTAGGATGTAGGGTTTAGGGTTTAGGTCAGTTTGGAGTTTTAAGGCTTCGGCTGTGGACCAGGGTATCAGGCTTCCAGCTGCGTAGGATTTTACCTGTGGATTAGAGCCTCCCTCAGGGTTTGGGCTGCATACGCGTTTCGAGGGTATAGGACCATTTAAGTGTCCCGCAGATCCATCGCAGGGCTTCGGTTCTCCTTCGGGTACCCTGGCTAAGACCCACAAGAAGAACCCTCATGAAAGTAAAACTTCAGACAGTCAGGCAAAAATATCCGGACCAAAGCCCGTGTAGAGCCCCAGAAAGCCCCGTGAACCCCTTCAAGCTCTGGTGAAACGGTATAGAAGCCTCAACCCCGCTTAAACCCTCTACACAAATCCTTCTGTAACTCTGTTGATTGCTTTCCCTTCCGAAGCCACATTTCAAAGCCCTACAAAGCCAAATAAGCCCTTGTGACATATTATAGAATATCGTTTTCTATCATACCATATTGTATGACTAAACCCTAAACCCTAAACCCTAAACCCTAAACCCTAAACCCTAAACCCTAAACCTAAACCCTAAACCGGCTGTTGGGAC
>CAJNDV010037289.1:6694-19977 GCA_905221635.1 Symbiodinium sp. CCMP2456 | reverse complement strand
TATTATTACTATTAATGTTATTATTACTATTAAAATTATTGATAGTACGGTTTTGTAATTGTTGTTATGCCTTGCACTGTTGGCTTGTATTTGGGGGGTGGGCAGGGTTTAGGGTTTTAAGGGTTGGAGATCTTTCTCTTTTGGCTTTTTGGTGGGTGGGTGAGCGGGCGGGTGGGTGGGTGGGCGGGTGGGTTCGGGGTTTAGGGTTTCTGCTGTTGTGCTGTTTGTTTGTAGTGGGCAGGTAGGTTTTGGTTTGTTGATATTTCAAGCTTGCCGAACGAAGGTTTGTAGGTTTCAGCCCTCATGGTTCGAACTGTGTGTTGGGGGGGGGGGGGGGGGNNGCCCAGAAGCCTTATATAATAGGGTCTTTGGGCCCAAAAGCCTTAACGTGTGAGTCCTTTGAGTGTAAGGGTTAGAGTGCAACTCCATGCGGATTCTGTCGGTTAAGAATGCTACTTGGCTCCGGTCCCGGAGGTCACCTGCTTACCAACTCATCCCGGAGACTTCAGTAGTCTTTACTCACTGCTTCAACTTCGACGCAGGCCCCAACCTTACACCCTGAGTCACAAACGAACCCTGAGTCACAAACGAACGAACTGAGAATAGTGTTATGTAGGGGCCTAAATAATTACCTATATTTTTTGGGGGTCCTTGTTATGGTATTTTATACCCCAAACCCTATTCTTATTATTAAGGCAACTATATTTGAGAATTTGGGGTTGGGGTTTAGGGTGTAGGACCAGGCGATGTCAAGACTTTTCGGTGCAATGCTTGGGCTTCCGGGCTTCGCGTTCTTGTTGAATTTATCCAACAACCACAAAAGCGCAAAAAGGCCGTAGCCTGGTCATAGGACTGTAGCGGACCATTATTATCTCAGGCCGCAAAACTCTATGACCCAAACCCTAAACCCTACTCCAATTTTGCTATAATCCCTACGAGCTCCAAACCCTCATAGATTCCTTGCCAGGAACCCTTACCCTCACCCTCAAAGGACTCATATTTTAAGGCTTTTGGGCCCAAAAACTCATTATGGTAGACTTTTGGGCTGTTATGATGCTAAACCCTAAACCCTGAACCCTGAACCCTAAAGGTTATCGACCCCCTTAAAAGGAACCCTTTAACTGATTAGGCAAAGCCCCGAAATCCTTCCAACAAGACGGCGCCTTCTCCCCGGGGGTCCCAAGAGACGTGAAGCTTCCTGGAAGCCGGGTTTTTGGTGTTTTAGGGTTTTGGGTTTATAGGCTGTGTTGAGGGCACATTTTCTCACTGCTGGTGAGGAAGTTGTCGGTTTCGGCCCAAACCGTAAGGGCCCAAGTACCCAATAATCATAGACTCTCTCGAAAATAAACCTAGATAACTACGATCCGCCCAAGCAAAGCACAGTACCTGATTAATTGGGCCCTTTGGGCCCTTAGGCCCTCAGCATCAAAATAAGCCAAAAGCCTTCCATAATGGTGTCTTTGGGCCCAAAGCCTTAAAATATGAGTCCTTTGAGGGTAATTAACCCTAAACCCTAAACCCTAAACCGTACCCTAAAGCTTAAGCAACCCCGAATCCTTTGAGGGTAAGGGTTAGGGAAATAGGCTCGTCCTGACGTACTCCCCGGTCTTTTTGCCGAGCTTAGACCCGAAGCCCCACAACTGAAAGCTTTCCACGGCTTACGGTCTTGGGGCTCCGGGTTAGGGTTTCGGGTTTAGGGTTTAGGGGTTCCGGTTTAGGGTTTAGGGTTTAGGGTTTAGGGGTTCCGGTTTAGGGTTTAGGCGGGTTTAGGGGTTAGGGTTTGGGGTTTAAGGTCTGGGCAGGAAAAAAGCAGTGAAGTTGGAAGCCGGGTTAAGGACGATTGGTGCTGGGGTCCTGCAGGAGACAATGTTGCTGCTTTCCTAAAACTTCAACTCGCGGACCCTTCAAATCCTAACCGAAAGCCCCATGCACCGTAAACCCTTCGCCCCTAAGCCACTACTCTCCAAGACCCTAAACTGCCCAAACCCTGAGCCCTCAAGCAACCTTTATAACCAGAGCGCCAAAAAGCCTGATTACTGATGACCCCTATAAGTCCGAGTCCGCGCAGATCCTAAACTCCAAATCCGAAGCGGCCCGCAACCCGAAACTCCAAAATCCTAAACTTACCCTAATACGCTAAATCCCTATAATCCTAAACGCCAAATCCTAAACCCTAATACTCTAAACCCCAATATTCCTAAACTCCAAAACCTAACCTCTAAACCCCCTATAATCCTAACTATAACCCCATACCCTAAACCCTAAACCCTAATACTCTAAACCCCCTATACTCCTAATCCTAAACCCTAATACTGAAAACCCTATACTCCTAACCCTAAGCCCTAATACTCTAAACCCCCTATATACTAATCCTAAACCCTAAGCCCTAATACTCTAAACCCCCTATATAATAATCCTAAACCCTAAGCCCTAATACTCTAAACCCTATACTCTAAACCCTAAACCCTAATACTCTAAACCCCCTATACTCCTAATCGTAAACCCTAATACTCTAAACCCTATACTCCTAAACCCTAAACCCTAATACTCTAAACCTCCTATATAATAATCCTAAACCCTAAGCCCTAATACTCTAAACCCCCTATATAATCATCCTAAACCCTATAAGCCCTAATACTCTAAACCCCCTATATAATCCTTATAGGATTCCTGAACCAACCAAAGCCTATAATCCTAAAAGCCCTAATACTCTAAACCCCTGTAATCCTAAACACTAAACCATGATACTCTAAACCTCCTATAATCCTTATGGGATTTCTGAACCAACCAAAGTCCGGCAGTTTGCAGGAAAGGAGCTTCGGAGGACCCAAAGGAACCTCCTGCTTCCAATTCTTGCCGTGGGCCTCCTTTGGGGTTTAGGGTTTAGGGGTGAGGGTTTAGGTTTTGTTGCTTTAAGTGTTCAGGGTTTAGGGGTGAGGGTTTAGGTTTTGTTGCTTTAAGTGTTTAGGGTTTAGGGGTGAGGGTTTCGGTTTTGTTGCTTTAAGTGTTCAGGGTTTAGGGGTTTAGGGTTTAGGGTTTTTGCTTTAAGTGGTTAGGGGTTTAGGGTTTAGGGTTTAGGGTTCAGGGGTTTAGGGTTTAGGGTGTTTAGGGTTAGGGGTTAGGGTTTAGGGTTCAGGGGTTTAGGGTGTTTAGGGTTAGGGGTTAGGGTTTAGAGTTTGAGGTTTAGCGAAGGTCTGTGCTAGTGGCGGACACGCAGAAAATCCGTTAAACATCTAAGTTGCAACTGCAGACCTCACCTGAACACCCCCTCGCAAGGAAACAACAACAGCTGGCTGCTTATTCCAGCAATGTAGAAGCAACTCACTATCATCATGAGTAAACCCAAACGCAGGTACGATTTTGGAGCTTCTTGACCCCAATTACGAGGTTATCGGGACTTACTTTCTAAAAGGGCTGGGGTTGACAGGCGAGGATCAACTCGACCCTAGAATCCCTAGAGCACCGAACGCTTGTCGATATCATCATAGAACCCTTTCTGGAAACCTGTATGCTGAACACACGATCGGGCCGAAATAGTTCCAAACATGATGCAGAGTATCGCAGAACTCCAGAGAACCCTAAATCGCAAAACCCTGACCAAGCATCCTCTCCAGCAATTTTGTATAGAAGCCCGGTCGCTGAGATCTATCATCCTTCAACCCCTAAAGCCGAAAACCCTTCCGAACCCAAGTCTCCTGGCTGCCACCCCAAGAGATATGGCCGTCGCGCTCGGGGAAAAAGCCTGCAGCCACAGTATCACAAAACCTCGATTATCCCTTTATTCACAATGGTGCTTAGGGTTTAACGGTTTAGGGTTTAGGGTCTATGGTTTAGGGTGCGCATGCCTTGAATTTCTAGGGGGGCATCCCTGATATGCATGTGCGGTATATTCTCCCTAAACCCTAAACCCTAAACCCTAAACCCTAAACCCCTAGTATGTGGTGCTTGGAGCCTCTGATATTCCAAGTGTCGAGGCTGCTAGGGACTTCGTAGGGTGTATCAGGTTCGATATAGGGCCCTGACTAGTAAGACTCGGGTTTTGGGGTATGGTAGAATATGATGATGCATGATACTTGCAGTTGGCCGACTACCGCTGCAGAGGCGACGGTGGCCAGCCAGTGAACAACAAAGTGTGAAGCGTGACGGGGTGCCACGATGTCGTAGCAATAGGTATGGAATGAAAAAGAAGGTAGGCAGAGCATGCCAGTGGCCTGACATGGGCCCTGGCGAGCTCAAGGGAAGCCTGCTCTTAGCAGCGACTGAAATCCTTCGAAGTGGTTCTTACTTTCGTTCTTATGGCGGACATGCTTGAAGCATAAGGGTACAATGAGGGTAGCATGAAGGTGCTGCAACCTGAGCCCTAAATGCTCAATCTTCAACACTATAAGCCCTGGAAATTCGCCTAGAATACAAAATCGAATGTTGGGCCCTAAACCCCAAAAGCATAGGGGCCTTACAGATTAGAAGAGAATTTTGATGTGTATTGTACTATAGAGGAACTCTAGGCAATTCTATTCTGTTCCTACTGACTCAGACCCTAACGGCCTTAGGGTCTTGAGTTTAGGGTTGAGGTTTTGGGTTGAGGGTTTAGGGTTTGGGGATTGGGATTTAGAGTTTGGGGCTCAGGGATTGGATTGGGCGTGTTTTTCCTCCCGTGCGGGGTTTAGTTTTGGCGTGTAGCGTTTTTCTTGCAAGGGCTCCATCAAGTGTGCCCTGCAAGAAGACTCAACCCCTGGGCAACAAGCTTCAGAATTCCGGCCCGCAACAAAGCCTTTTGCCATCGGGCTGGCATTTCACAAACACCCCTACTGTTCGGCAACATGTGCCCTACACTCCCTCTGCCCTTTCCTTTAACTCAAATCCGAAACCCTGCCTCCAAGATCCCCGAAACCCTAAACCCGAACCCGAACCCTCGCCCTTAACCATGAAGCCTCTTGTGAACCAAAAGCCCTAACCCTAAATGCCCAAATCCGACACCTGAAGGCTGCCTTAAGCCTTAAACCTTGCACCCAAAACGCAACCACTAAATCCTACACATGGGTTTAGGGTGTAGAGTTTAGCGTCTTTACCCCCTGAAAGGGTTTCGGCCTGGACCTCAGGCTTTAGGGATTGGATAAAGTAAAGTTTGTTGGTTTAACCCTAAACCCTAAACCCTAAACCCTAAACCCTAAACCCCAAACCCTAGTTAGGGGTTTAGGGGTTTAGGGCTCAGGCCTTCGGGATTGGATAAGGTTTGAGGGTTTAGGGTTCACGCTTCAGGGTTTGGGATAAGGTTTGGGAGTTTAGGGGTTTAGGGTTTAGGGTTCAGGCTTTTGGGTTTGGGATCAGGTTTGGGAGTTTAGGGGTTTCGGGTCTAGGGCTTATATCAGCGTTTGGGGCTTAGGCTTCAGGGTTGAGGAAGTCCGTCCGAGAAACGCTGATTCCAGTCGTTGTCGCGCACCACTTGGAACTCCACAGGAGCACCAGGAGGGATATCCACCTCAAGGGTCCCCCCTCGAAACGGTAGGAAATCGTAGTTTGGAAATTTGATGGGGGATGCCAAAACCCAAGAAAAAATGCCCACTCCCAAACAGATTGCACGAACACGAAACAAAACCCGACGCTTCAAACTTCAAACAATAGAAAATGCTTGCCTGAGTGACTTGACTTAAGAAAGGAATTAAGTCTTGAATACTCTCCCTCTGACTCAGTGAGTCGGCGTGCACACAGATTCTCATCACCATGGTCATCAACACCAACCAACATCCTCACGACCGCAGTTTGTTTGGGTTTGGCTTTAGGGCCTTTAGGGCTCAGGCTTTATCAAAAAGACTTATGCAGTCGCACCAAGGCAAATTCCCTGGCACTCCAAATAGCCCAAGGTAGGTACTATTTGCAGGCTTTAGACCCCAAAGTAGGTACTATTTGTATACTTGGAGCCTTTGGGATTCTCCACAAGTGAGAAGGAGGGCAAGCCAGGGCCGAACGGAGGCCTCCGCCACCAGTGCCTCGCGTCCCAGGCCGGAGAAGTGCAGGGGATGAAAGGCTGCCCAATCCTGAGTTGCTTTGGGGTTCTACTCGGAGGTCCTTCGTGTATCTACGAATCCTACTATTTGGGGATCGGATAATTGGGTTTAGGATTTCGGCCTGGGCTTTAGATTCTAGGCTTGGGATGTAGGCTGGATGTACATCCATAACTAAGTGCAAAGCTGCTTACAGAAGCTTTTTGCCTGGACCACGACGGCTGAAATCCTCTACACGTCACCCTCCAAAAACCAGCAGAAGCACCTAGAAGGATGCGTGCATACAACAACACTGTCATATGTTTCTGAAGGACCGAAGCATTTGTCAACATGCGAAGAATTGAACGATAAGTTTGGTGTCGCACGTGCTAATTCAAAAGCCCGAAAAAACCCAAACCGCTAAGACACAAAGGGATATAATTATACACGGTTTAGAGTTTATAGGGTTTAGGGGGCTTAGGGTTTAGGGTTACCCACCCAACTCTAACTCCTCAATGAACTGAACTATCCGAGCAACTGAGGTGCCTAAAGTACCCCACAATCCCCAAATTTAATATAGGGGCCTGAAATATTGGAATAAGGTTTTGGGGATTATAATTATAGTATCCTGTACCCCCCAAACCCTATTCTGATTATTAAGGCCCCTATTTTAAGCACTCGCCACGGCTCGTCCCAACTACCCACGAGAGCGTAGGTCCTGAACTTCGCTGGAGGCCCGGAATGGATTTTTGGGATTCAAGGGATCAGCGCCCTTAGGCCGTAAGGCTGTTCAAGTGTTGTAGTTACAAGCTATAGGATGTTCTAGGGGTGAGGGCAGTTTTAGGATTCGGATTCTAGGGATTGTATTGCCAAGTGACCCTACAAGAACGTTCCCACGTGAACGGACAAGAAGCCTGCCACCACCGTACGGTCAATCCCCACAAAACCCTAAACCTAAACCCTAAACCCTAAACCGTCCTGCCTTGAGGCCATGAGGCCTGGGGCCCCAACCCTCCCAAAGCCAAAGCCCCCAGCGACTCCACTATCCCTTAAAAAAGGAATATACCTTAAAACATAGTAGGGATCAAAGTATATTCCTTATGATTAAGGGATATTGGAGTCTCTGGGCCCATGAATTCCAGACGTAAAACACCCAACCCTGCCCTGAGTTCACCGTCCTTTCCAAGACCTCTGCATCAAACTCGTCAAAGGCGAGCAACTCGGTAGAGGAAGAGCCAGGCTGTCTTGGGTGCTAGTGTTTTCGGGGTTTGCAGGACCCCTCGAAGGAACCCTTTCTTACGAAGGTTAACGGACACATCTAGGAACCCTCAGAATCAACGAGGAGCCCTTGTAATAGGCCCTAAAACCAACCCTGAAAAAGGTGCCCTTCCAGGAACATTTAAAGGGGACCCTACTAGTACCCGAGAGTATACCCTTGAAGGGGACCCCATTATAGTACCCTACAGTACTCGCAAAGGGGCCCTATTACAGAACCCAATATAGTACCCTTAAAAGGGACCCTATTATAGTACCCTAACGTACCCTGAAAGGGGACCCATAGTACTTAAAGGGGACCCGATTATAGTACCCCATAGTTCACCCTAAAGGGGACCCTATTATAGAATCCTATATATAGCACCCTTAACTGGGACCTTATAATACCCTGTAGCACCCTTAAAGGTGGCCCTATCACAGTACCCTTAGAGGAATCTTGAGTGACCCCTGCAAGGGTAGTAGCTTTGATTAGGCCCGGAAGCGGCAGAGGTCGCCGGCAACGGGGCGTCGATGATGCTGGGAGCGACGTTGTAGCCTGGAAGAGTCTTGAGCCAGGGTTCTGTAAGTTTTTAGGATTCCGCTGAACCCTAAGCCCTAAACCCTAAACCCTCAACCCTAATTCCTAAGCCCTATAAGCCCGACACCATAAACCTTTAGGATTCGGAGTTTAGGGTGTGCTTTGAAGGGTTTAGGGCAGGACGGCTTGGGCTCAGAAGGCTTAGGGGTTTGGAGGTTTTCAGGGGCGGCAGCCTGAGACGCTAGGGTTTAGGGTTTAGGGTTTAGGGTTTAGGGTTTAGGGTTTAGGGTTTAGGGCGATAGCATACATCAATATCCGGATTTAGGTTCCGAACATGAGGTTGAGGCACAGTTGCACAATATCAGCGCCTCCCTCCACCCTTACCGTAAGCAAATACCGGGGCCTTGGTAGTTAGAATAAAGCTTTGAGTAAAATACAGTTATAAAGTATAGTTTGAATTTTGAACCCTAGGAAACATTGGTAATCTTTCCGGTCTCTAAAGTAGTCGAGAACTGGAATCCTGAAAACCTCGCTGAGGAAGCGACTGTTGGATCGCAGGAACTCCGGATGCTCGTCCTTCTGCACGTCTGTTCCTCTGCCGCGGTTGTCTTGCATCCTAAACCCTACACACCACAGCAAAGTAGACTGCCCCCCCATGCTCTCTACTTTTTCAGCCCATGATCTACTCTTTCAGCCCAGGGTGCGGAAGTCTCTCTTGTTCTGCACCGCCAGGGGTGGCCAGAGGATGTAGCTCATGGGCCTGACCGTGTAGGAGAGCCTCAAGCCAGGGTAAAGAAGGCAAACAGGGTTAGGGCTTAAGGTTTAGGGTTTAGCGGTTTAGGGCTTAGGGTTGAGGGTTTAGAGGTTTAGGGTTTAGGGTTTAGGGGTTTAAGGTTTAGGGTTTAGTTTAGCGTTTAGGGTATCGGAGTTCAGCTACAGTTTTTTGGTTTCATGAAGGGTTCTTTTGATGCACCAGCCTTTTCGGCAAAGGCAAAGAGTTTAAGGGCTAGTGTTTAGGTTTCAGACTTGGCTTCCTCAACAAAGACAGGTCTGGGGTTTAGGTGCATGTGGTCTCTCCTTGTTTGGTTAATCAGTTTTACCGTGGAGACTGCAGGAAAGTCTCCTAAATCCGTAACCCTACTGTTGATGATATAAATCCTGCATTAGCTAAGGGACCCTAAACTATGGGAATTATGGTATATTCCTTATGAAGGGTAATGCAGGATTTATATCATCAGCCGTAGTAGCCTCTTGTTAGGGTTGGACCTCGTGAGCCTCTCGAAGCCAAGCAGCATCATGTCCTCGCTGACCCAGAGTGGCGGATCGCACAGTCGCGAGTTCCTTGCAAGGTTTAGGTTTAGGGCTTTCCTTGAGGGCTCAGGGTTCAGGGCTTTGGGAATTCCTTGAGGGTTTAGTGTTTAGGGTTTTCCTTGGGGATGTAAGGTTTAGGGCTCGAAGCATACATCCCTTTAGCTACCTATGCTCTTGATGGGCGAAGTCCTGCAATATCCATCACAAGGAAGACAACAATATCAGTGTTCCAGGAGCATGTCGTTGTGACAACAATTGTACCCTATAGTACCCTTAGAAAGTGGACCCTACTAATACGTACCCTATAGTACCCTTAAAGGGGACCCTATATCTTAATGGTAAAGCATTCTGGTTGAATCCACATGATGCAGGCATCAATCAGGCCTCCAAGCCTCCAAGTGCATATACATATATCGGTCTGTCTCCGTCTGTCTCGGTCTTTCTCCGTCTGTCTCTGTCTGTCTGGCTGGCTTGTATGTCGGTGTACGTCCCTATGTATCTATGTATGCATGTAAGTCCGTATAGACATGAAGCTTTGGAGAGTGACTCGAAGCATTGGTGTTTGCACGTTGACGGTGACTGTTCTTCCTATGCCCATACTATGCATGCTATTCTTCCGGGTGTTGTTGCTAGGGTCATTACTATAGGTATACACGCGTCTGCTGATACTTACTTCGACTATATGGGTCTCATGTCTACCCTTATGGTTGTGTGTATATCCCTGTCGTAAGCCAAAACTGTTCTCTGATGTAACCAGGGAGAGAAAAGTATATTCTTACATCTCATAGTAGCTCCTTTAAGGAGCAGGTCCAACAGACACAACAAAGGATAATACTTCGGAAGAACCTAGATACACCATGAACACTGTGTTCCAGACCCTAAACCCTACATCCTAAACCCTAAACCCTAAATCCTAAACAATAAACCCTAAACCGTAAACCCTAAACCCGGAACCCTGATCCTGAACCTTAAACCCTTAAACCCTAAACCCTAAACCCTCAACCCGCAACCTTGACCGGCTTTCTGCGGCCCACTGCTCAGAGTCAGCATGGTGTCCAGCTGCCAGCACAGCGGGAAGCACACTCTCAGAGCTTCCCGGACACCTGGTCTAGCCCTAAGGGTCCAAGTACCTAACAATCATATACTCTCTCAAACATTAACCTAGATATTTACTATCCGCAACCATAGTACCTTATTATTGGGTCCTTTGGACCCTTAGGGTAGTGGTCGGGCTTCCCATAGACTCCACACATCTTTAACTGATGTTTACACTTCTTTAACCGACTTTTAAAAATCTTTCTGGCTTTTCATTGAAAACAACCTATGGGGCCCGGGAGTCGGCTTTTAGGGTCCAGGGTTTAGTGTTACGGGCTTTAGGGCTTTTCAGGGTTTAGGGTTTAGGGTTGAAGGGCAGAAGTTGTAAACACAATGGAAGGACATGTGTGTAAGTACATGCGTACCTATCTAGGTAAGTAAACAAGTCTGTCTGCATGTATGTTTTCTGCTCATACCTACATGTGTGTATATATATATACATACATACATATGTATAGTATATAGCATACACATTTACACATGCAGGTACATACATATATGTATATACAGATTACATATACATGTGCATATCCACATATACATGTATATGTATGCATGGATGGATGGATGGATGGACGGGCGGACGGACTGATGGAGAGTTGGATAGCAGGATGGATGGATGCTTGATGTGTCTGTCTGTTGTTCGTTGCACAAAACTGCGAAACAAGCACGCAACGAACAACAGATCAAGCCTCCTCCCCCGAACTTGTGTTTATCTAGTGCCAGGGCTGCTGAGAAGGACAGCTATCTGTCTACATGCAATGGTTACTACAGGTGCAATAACCGGAACAAATGCAGCTGGGAAATGGGAGGCCTTAGATAACTCAAGCAAAGCACTTTCGTTGTTCACCCACCTTAGTTGTAAGCCGCACGAGCCTCCGAACGTCAAAGACATGCTTGGTCGGCGGTGACTATTGACCAAACAAGCAAAACATTTTACACTTTACAAACCCCATACAACCGCCCAGGCCCTAAACCCCAAACCCCTCAAACCCAATTAACCCTAAACCCTAAACCTAAAACTGCATGGAGTTCTGGCCTTCTACGTTGATCACGTAAGCCGTCGTTTCGCGCGAACCGTTGTAAACTCTCCTCCGTCTCGCAGTCTGCACGAAGCAAAAGCCATAGGGTCCAGATATACTACAGCTATGGAACTAGGTCCCTCCTTCTTATGGTTTTGGGGACCTAATTCCACAATCGTAGTCTGCATGGCCCTACTGGAATTTCCACTTCTTAAGGTTGAGTGTTTAGACTCTAGACACCATGCCGGAAACTCTTGCCTAAATTCCGAGAACGGCCTCGTACACTTGATAGATCAACCCCAAAGCTGCAAACAGAAGAATGAGGAACACACCACAACGCCATAGTTCAGGCTTCGTTACAATCCAAGCTTCATGCCCTACTGCGAGATTGGAGGAGTTGGGGGCACGAAGCTTGGATTTTGATGTGGCTGGCACCTACTAATGCAAAGCTCCTTAAGGTAAGGAGGAACTACAATCCATCCATTTCTGCTTCTAACACGTCACACAAACTCAACCCATCCCCCCAGTCATGAAGACCCGAATCCTACTGAAGATCGTAGACTTTATCTTGCCCGGCTTTCCCAACTCTTCAAGTGGGGACTCGACAACTCGGCGCAGCAGAACCCGTTGCTTACGATCTTTCATGCAGAAACGAAGTCCTCACGCCCGGAGAGATCTGCAGCAAAGGCTGGAGACCCATGGCATCCACACCACCCAAGAAGACTAGCTGCCAGTCCTGGAACGCAATTCGTCACATGGCCCACGATTGTTCCACACTGGGTAGAAACTATGTGACCACGTGCAGTCTGAACAATAACGTCACGAGAGTTGATCCAGCGACACTGTAACGATCATGATTCGTCTCGTCTCCGGGTATTAATTACGAACCTCTTTCTTCGTCAGATTCGTCTCAGTCACAGCCGCGTTCCTCTAGTACTTTGGCAGCACTGAGCCCGCTTCTACATGCGGTCAATCATCAAAGGGTCTTATTGATTCGAATGCTGCTTTTCTGTATCTTATTAATGTATAGTATATGATTAACCCAGAAGGAATAGTCTTCAGGACTGCTTCCCTGGAAAATGCATCCCGGAGGGCACCCTTCGAACTTGAATTGTAAGAGCGAAACAATACTAGGATCCCTAATTAGATTTAAGGCATATTCCTTAATAAAGGGATATTGGAGTCTCTGGGTAAGGCTCTGGGGATCAAGAAATTCTGATGAAAAGCTTTGTCAGGGCTTTCGCCTTCTGGAAATCCGCCGCAAAAAAACCAGAGCGCTGGCACTTTGGAAAGGAACCCCCGGAACTCGAAACATATCGAACTCCTGAATTACCCTAAGCCCCTAAGCTTTAGTTTGACACGCTAAACCCGGTTGAATTCAAGCCATAAACCCTAAACCTGAAGTCCTGAAATCCTAAACCCTGAACCCTAAACCAAGTTCAGGCGAGTCACATCCGGCACTTCTGCCAGTCTGGCCTTTCGGCTGCTTGGGCTTTGCACGAGAGGAATTGGGAGTACGGTTTGGCATGCAGGTGTACAGATACAGGGTTTAGGGTAAGGGGCGAAGTATGTCATAGCTTGGCGCATGGCTAGAGCGGTTAGTTTTCAAGATCGCTTCGGGGGTCAAGGAGGCTAAAGAATGATGTACCTGCAAGCAGATCCAAATCCCAAGTCCTACACCGGCCCTACATGCTGTCAAATCCTAGCTTGCCCCACGAGGTCCCGAACTCCGGACCTCAAAACCGAAACTTGCCCCTAACGCCTACACCCTAAACCCTAGACCCAAGACCCTAACTAAGCGCATAATGGAGACCCCCCACCAAAATCACAGAGGAACAGGGTGCTACAGTAAAGCTGTTATAATGGGAACCCTTCAGGGAGCCCTATAGAACCTCTATAGTACCCCAAACCCCTAACCCAAAACCCTAAAGCTGAAACCCCAACCCCTAAACCTCAGACCCTAAACCCTAAACCCCAACCGCAAACCTAAACCTTAAGCCCTAAACCCTAAACCCCAACCCCAAACCTAAACCTCAAGCCCTAAACCTTCAACCCTAACTCTAAACCTTCAACCCTAAACCC
>CAJNDV010037288.1:3587-17460 GCA_905221635.1 Symbiodinium sp. CCMP2456 | reverse complement strand
CTGTTACTACTGGTTTAGGGTTTTTTTCCCTCAGTCATGCGAGAGGGAAAAAACCCTAAACCAGTAGTAACAGTGTTGCCATGTGTTCAAGGGGGGCTACTGGTTTAGGGTTTAGGGTTTAGGGTTTAGGGGTCCAGTATACCTCCTCAGCAAAAGGAAAGTAGTTTAAGTTATTACCATAATACCGGCATCGTAGCATCTACACGTGAGGCTGCTTTTCGACAGCCCAGAAGAATCCTAAGGAGCTTTGACTAGGTGACTAGGTTACCAAAAGCCTAAACACAAAAGACCTTACAGCTTTGCCCCCGACCATTGGAGTCTGCAGGAGGTCCTTTGCGGCGGAGACCATGTAAGACCTGGGAAATCCGCAATCGGGTTTAGGGTTTAGGGTTAAGAACCAGAAGCAGGACCTCAAATAAGAGGACCCGCCGTGCAAGTATAAGGTACCCCGAGTTAGAGAGATTCAGCTGAGGCCGTTCTTGCATCTTTCTTAAAACACAACTCAGGTCAGGTCCCTTCAATCAGGTTTCAGCTTAATGCAGGCGCCTCAATAATTACCGAACTATGTTGGGGATTCCTTATTATATTTATAGTACAATGGGCCCCAAAATCCTATTCAAATTAATAAGGCCCCTATATTAGAGTTTAGGTCTAGTGTTCAGGACTTCCTGAGCGAAGTGCTTTGTCAGATCTATGAAAGACGCCTGCTAGGACGCCGGAACAGTCGCGAGGATACGCTTGGGGTTTAGGCTCTGGTACCGGCTGCAAACCTGCAGAAGTTTGAGCAGACAAAAATCAAAACAATGTTACGTCACACAGGAAGACAGGCAGGAATGACTTTCCATTGTGACGAATAGACGGTTACGTAGGTTTGTTGTTGGATATAGGGCACAGGCTCCTCTGTGAACCTGATATGTCTGGAAGTTCCCCTGACCTCCGACACCCTTCTGGAAATTTGGACTCCCGGAAGCCTCCCAAAGGCTAAATCCGAAACCCAACCCCACGGGATGCCTGAACCCGCAGCGACTTACGCAGCCGCACGTAGAATTAGCATGTGGGTCGCTCTAACTAGGGGTTCTCTCGACACAGCTGCCTGAAAAGCTTAAGAGCCCAGAGGAAAAGACCATGGATTGGGACAGCCACCACGAAACTGCTCTTCGATTCAGACAGAGACTTCTCGCTGCGTGCTTTAAGGTTGGATCAAGAGGATCAGGCTCCCTGTAAACCCTAATCGTCCACGGGAAGGTCCAACTCATCGTCAAACCACACCTCAGCCTATCCCTTTACCTTAAACCCTAACCCCAAGTGGTGGCTTTTTTCCTTAAACGCTTTTTCAGCATGGGCTTGGATTGTGTACAGAGCTGTCGGTGGTAAAGGGTGATCCGTGCAGGGAGATATTGATACCGTTTGCAGACAGACAAAGACACAACCTGGCAAGCATCATACAGACAACAAGTTAATCTTCGACAATAGTAATGATTGCAACATCGCTGGCAATACGTTTAACAAATACAACAATTTGACTCGTAAACTTCAGAACCCAAACAGAACCACAATCGTCAGAATTTGGCTTGGGATGCTTGTTCCAAGAGGATTTGCAGAACAAACACTCCAGCGTTTTAGGGCTAGGGCTACTTCCAATAGCTTTTTTTGGAGGTCCCTATGAAAGAAACCGCCACCCACAAAACTATCTTTCTGAGTAACACTAAGAGCCGTAAAGCTTTGCTTCGTTGATTAAACCAAACATGGCTTCCATCTCGCTCCTCCGTCACCAAGTGGCGAAGACTGCGCCTGCACCAAATCCCCCCAGCAGGCTTGAAAGACGGACAGGTCTCAACAGCAAGGAAGGTCTGAGGCGAATCTCTAAGAGGGTGCTTTGAGCGAGCTACTTGCGGCCGCCACTACCGCTGAACAACACCACCAGCTCTTCATATTCCATGTATGTCTTCATCTTTACATTCTCGTGTTTTCATCGGAAACTTGGCACTACCAAGGGTAGTTGTGCAAGACCCTACCCCCCAAACATCGTCATAAACAAAATTTAAAATAACCCCCAACCCTAATCTTAAACCCTCAGCTCCTACACTTCTAAACCCCAAACCCTACTTCCCCAGAGCCACTAGCCGCTAGAACCGAAATCCTCGAGCCTTAAAAGGCTCCTCCTAAACCCTAAACCCTAAACCCCTAAACCCCTAAACCCCAAAGCCCGAAACCCTAAAACCCCTAAAACCCTAAACCCCGAAACCCCTAAACCCTAAATCCAAAATCCGAAACCCCTCAAACCCTAAACCTAAACCCTAAACCCTTAAAAAAGGCGCTCCGGGCCTGGCAGGTATAGGTACTCAGCCGCCTGGAATCCGAGTTCCCGGTGACTGCCGTGATCTTGGAACCCACGGAACTCCTGAGTTAAGAAAGGAGGGCTTAGGGTTGAGGGTTTGGGGTTTAGGGTTTGGGGTTTTGGGTTTAGGGTTCCAGAAGGGATCTATGATAGGGTTCCATATTAGGGGGCTTCATAATTAGAATAGGGTTTTTCCCGCCCGCCCAGCTGACAATGTCGCAACACAGGGATCCTTTAGGGTTTAGCGTTTGGGGTTTGGGGTTAAACTATTACAGGGGCCTTAACCATTGGAGTAGGGTTCCTGTAAAGGTTTCTTTAAGACTGTCCTGTAAGGGTTACTATACAGGGACTACTATACCCACAGGCTCCAGTGTAAGTTCCTCTTTGGGGTTGCCTTATAGGATCCTAAACATGCCCCACAAAAAATGCAATGGAGCCTATAGGTAGGGGCCTTAATAGATAGAATAGGGTTTTGGGGTATATTATACGATGATTAAAACACGGAACCCCCAAGATATAGGTATAATTCGTGAGGCCCCTATATGAAGACTTAGCAACACTATGAGACCGCGGGGCCTTATCGATGGTGCTAGGCTGTTGTGGGCATGGAGTGGTATGGTAATTTCGGGACGGCTATAATGAGCGGATAATGGTTCTAAGATTCTCTATAAGGGTTCCTCCCACCGCTTCCTAGGATTTCGGCTTCTGTTTTTGTCTGCGGTTTCAGGCAGCGCTCAAGTCGAGCGTGCCCTCGGTTTGTCAGTGCCCCCGCTCGCAGATTTACGCGCGGATGACTGGGTGTGTAGCGGATGAATGAGGCAACTTTGTGCATAGCTGCCACACCACACCAGAAGATCTCCTGCAGCCCCGAAAGTAAAACGCTTTCCTGTGTCTACAACCTGGAAGGCCGTATAGACTGATAACAAACTTGGCACAGAGGGGCACCCTAAACCCTAAACCCTAAGCCCCTAAACCCCAAGCCCCCAGTGGAACTCGTCACTGTTACAACAAGGGCTTGAGAACATAAGGTGGGTCTTGAAGGACTCAGCCAGAGATGTACCTGTTGTGGCCCAAGCCATGAAGATCTCCCCGACACCTACAACCAGAACACCTAAACCACCAGGCATAAAACGAATGTTTCCCGAGCCAAAGGTCACCACGTTCGAGAGGGAATTGCGGATGATCGTCTTCAGACGCTTCCTGCGGCTATCTTCAGGGTTTGGCGCCACACGCTTTGAAGTGTAGGGTTCAATCCTCTATCCTAATTGCAATATGCTTCTGTTCCCTTCATGTCGTGCGTAGTTAGGTGCAATGGTACACAGAGCTTGGTGTTGAGCCAGGCTCCAATCGCCGGCCGACTAACGCCCCACAGAGCAGAGCCTTAAAGGCTAAGATGTTGAAAAGTTCAGGGTAATACAGGGGCCTTGATAATTTGGATGGGGCTTTGAGGTATTCTACTATAGTGAAAACAAGGAACCCCGAAAATAGTGTAGGTAATTATTTAGGCCCCTATATACTAAGTGCTGTCTGGCTGTATCCTCACCTATGACTGGCTCTGCCGGCTGACTGCCCTAGCTCATTTGCTAGGAGTTTGAAGCCGAAAGTCTCAATACGGTCCTGCAGGGTTTAGGGTTTGGGGTTTAGGGTTTCGGGTTTAGGGTTTGGGGTTTAGAGTTTTGGGTTTAGGGTTTCGGGTATAGGGTTTGGGTCAGAATTCCAACAGCCCTACTCCAGGAAGCTCGACAGGAGCCCTTCAAGTAAGTTTCGCTGATACTGCCCTCTAAACCCTAAACCCTTTGCCTGACTCCCGAGGCCCCTACCCCTCAAACTTTGCCTTAAATCCTCTATCCTGAGCCTCGGCCCTCTATCCCACAGCTTGCCGCCTCAACTCGCAGCCCTCAACTGGGTTCTTGTAAAGGAACTGCCTTGAACCCGGAAGACAATGATCCAGACACTTAGAGCAAGCAAAATGCTTTCTTCCCATGGCAACTTAGAAAAGTTCCCGAATAAGAATCCAGCTAATATTGCGCGTCAACCAGAAGATCCGACAATGCACTCCCCGAAACCCTATAAACCCTAAACCCTATAAACCCTAAACCCTATAAAACCTAAGCCCTATAAAGCCTAAACCAGACGCAGCCAAAGGGCTCAAGGATCTTTTCCAGCTCGTCTCGGAGCCTGCTCTTCATGACTCCATTCACCTGAAATTGCGGGCTGAAGGGGTTTAGGGCTTTGAGGGTTTTAGGGTTGAGGGCTTTAGGGTTTTGAGGGTTTAGGGCTGTTTAGGGTTATAGGGTTTTGGGTTTTAGGGGTTTTAGGGTTTTGAGGGTTTTAGGGTTGAGGGCTTTAGGGTTTTGAGGGTTTAGGGCTTGTAGGGCTGGGTGTAGCGTGGAGGTTAGGGTATGAGGGTTTAGGGTTTGTAAGGCTGTAAGGTCTAAGGTTTAGTGTGAGGATTAAGGTTTGAGGGGTTAAGGCTTGTACGGCTGTAAGGTTGAGGGTTTAGTGTGGGGATTAGTGAAAGTGTTTAGGCTTTGGGGCTTGAGGTTTAGGCTGTTGGTGTTTAGAGCCCGTGTGATGTGGGAAGCCTCGACTCTCGAGCCACAGCAGATTTAGCCTTGCAGGTTGTGGGGGAAGGGCGTGTTCGGGCAAAAAGATGGGGGCTTCAGCCAAGAAAGGACTCTAAGCTAGTCCCGAAATTGTAGCATGGTGATATAGTTATCACTCTCCCTAGACCCTAAACCCTAAACCCTAAATAAAAGGGGCACCGAAGGAGGGGATCCCACCCACTTCTGAAACCACTCACTCGAGGAGGGAACAAAGCTGCTGGGAAGCTTGGTCTTTAAGGGCCTTATCTAAAGGTTTTTGCCTCCTACTTATCTAAAGATTTAGGGGTTAGGAGTTTAGGGGTTTCGGGGTTTCGGGTTTAGGGGTTTAGGGTTTGGGGTTTAGGGTTTAGGGGAGATGGTTCCTTGCTTCTTTGGTGCGTTTGTTGGCTTTGGGTTTGGGTTCTGAGTCTTCTGGAACAGCGTCCCATGATCTGTCCAGCAGGGTGCTGGGCTAGAGGCTTTCGACTCTTGTGGGCCGGAGGGGCGGGGAGTTCAGTTTTGGGGGTTGGCGTTTGCTGAGTTGCTGCAGAGGAACCTATGCTACAGTATATACCGAAAATTATTGGCCACCGTTCAGAGATTCCTCAACAAGAGCCACAAATCGGACCCAAATCCATTCTTGAAGTTGGGCTTTCAACGGTTTGCTGGACAGGCACGGCTGTCCTGATGAGGTCCTCTCCGGGGAAGTTTGAAATGTCCTTGTTCAGCAGGCTTTGGTCACACCCCAAAATGAATTCCCTAAACCCTCAACCCTCATTGAGGGCCTGGGGGTGGGGTCTTGAGGGAAGGGGTGCCTCGGACCTTGGCGATCTGGAATGCAACTTGCTTGTGGCCTTCATCATGAGGTTTTAGGGTCTAGAGGAATAGTGCCAGCACCAATACCAACAAACAATGGCTTAACCGACCCTCATCACAACATCAAGTGCCTCTTTCCGAATACTGTCGGTAATTATTCCGACCCCCATATTCCAGACTTCGGGCTGCGAGTTTCATCAAGCAAAAGACCCGCAACCGGGATCCCAAATCCAGGGAATCACCAAACAAGCCTGTACCCTTTAACTATACTGAACTTAGACCCCTAGCAAAAATTATAATTTTAGCTTCTTCTTAGGGTTTATAGTAGCCGAAGATTAAAAATTATTTCTAAGTACCCCTAAGTTAAATCAAGACACCGCATTAAAGCCCAGAATTGCTGGTCTGGGGGTCATCCTTGAAGTCTCGGCCACATGAGCCGCTCAGAACACACTTTAGACGCCTACATAGCACGAGAATTATAGGTGGAGTGTGCATGATGCAAATGTAGGAACCCCGGCCGGGCGTCTAAACCCCTAACCTGGACCTCTAAACCCCGAAACCGGCTGAAGACAACAGTTCGATAAGGATTGGGGACGTCTGCCGCTTCTAGGATGTCAACCGAAAAACTCGGCCCGCAAAGGCTTTACTCCGGGACGAGACAGGTGTCTAACAAGGTGATCTCGACCTTGGTGAACTCGATGTCCAGATTGTCAAGCCCCGCGCTGATGGAGTCGTCATCTTAGCTGTCACGCAATGCCAAACTGAATTTACACCCAAGCAGTGCAACGCTATGCATCCGGTATCTCATCTCGACGGCTAGTGTTGATGGCGCAGCTGCCACTGATGTCACGCTGATCTGTGTTGACATATGCATCTCGTAGAGGTGGTCGTCCTCGTAGTGGTGGTAGCAGCAGCAGCAGCAGCAGCAGCAGCAGCAGTTGCAGCAGCTAGCCGTAGCCACAGTGTGGCAGTAGCTGTGGCAGCATCTGCCGCCGTAGTGTAGCAGTAGGAGTAGGAGTAGAAGCAAACATTCACAGCCCGAGCGACTCCTGGCTCACATCCATTGAGGAATCGAGCATTCGAGCATGTAAGCCGGTTTAGGGTTTAGGGTTTAGGGTTTAGAGTTTGTGTTCAGGAAAGCCGAAGGTTAAACGTTAAGATTCTGTAGGGGTTGTACTGAGCGACTTTGATGGCTCGCCTGCGCAAACACCAAGAACGAACCAAAAGGCTGGGCTCTTGTTGCGGAACCTAATTTTGTTAACCCACCATAGTAGGGATCTATCGCAGATAATATGGTTCTCAATTATGGCAACTTAAGATAAATCCCTTAACAAGAAACCAGAAGAACTGCAATGGGTCTTCATGCCGACTTTGTGGAGAATCCCGGCTTGGCAATGCCACGAATCTGCCCCGGAAGATCACATTGCGGAAGAATGTTAGGGTTACCATTTTAGGGTTTCCACGGGAGGAGCTTCATGATATGAGCAACCCGCAAGCATAGAAATCGCGTCGAGCAGCATCCACCAAACAGCCTGCCAAAGTTGGCTTTGCCCCATGCCACCCTGAGCTGAGTGGGCTCTAAAGGGCTGCAGGCATATGCATGTCTATTATCTTCATATGTGGTTATGGACTGATGGAATGGCATACTACAACGGCCAATTGAGTTTCATGTGCCACCTGCAGCTGCTGCATGTGTAGCGTAGGGCAAGAAACGTGCGGTGCACAGTCACGTCTTCCGCATCTATCTGGGGCTGCCGCTGTAGAACACAGCTACCAAAATAGAACAAGTGCAACTTGGCTTGTTCGGGAATTTTAAGGAACAGCATTACTATCTATTTCTCAGGCCCCCACAGCAGGCTACAGCACCCTGATCCCAGAAACAACTCAACACCGAAGTGAAGCATTACAGTTCGATCTCAGGCAGCCTCGGCCCACTTCTTGCCTGCTTTGAGCCCGCACCCCTTAGCCTCGTTGAGCCTAAACCCCTAAATCCTAACCCCTATAAACCCCACCCTGAAACCTGATCGGCCTCCCGAAATCTTAACATCTTGATCCTAGATTCCAAGATCCTTGACCCTAAAGCCCTCAGCCTGCAACACGAGGGCTGAAATACTCTTGCTGTTGTTGTGTTGGGTGATTTCTGTACAGCAATCTCAGAGAGCTCAACACCCCTTAGGCACGGAACATGGCTAAGCCTATTGGCTACCGCGTGGAAGATGGCTAAGCCTATAGAAGGTTGAATCTTAGAATGTAAGATACATCCCTGGCTCAGGCACATTTGGACTCTCTGGGATTAGATGATTAGTTGAAGGAACCTTAAGAGACAGCCCGAAACCCCGCCAAGATGCGGCAAGGGCGCCTTCTCGTGGGTCGAATTTCTCGTTTACGCTTGCGGCTTCTGTCTTTTTGGATTTGCACGGCTTACGTGTGCGGATAGCTTCTTTGCGACTTTATGCGTTATTAACGCTTTTCGGTTTCGGGCTACGGGTTTAGGTGGGTAAGAGGAGCTGTACACACTCCGTTTTCGTTGTCTTTGAGCTTGGAGCATGTAGGCTCGAGCTTCATGCTCTTTAAAGTTTAACCCTCATCACCCCCGCAGTTCCTTGAATTTTATCCGACCCTACCTCATATTTAGTAAAATGTCCCACTGTAGTCCACGCATATACTTCCCATCCCACTGCCCTAGTACAGCCTATACAGCCGTTTCGAAACCCTCTCAAGGAATATTCCAAACAATCTCCGCGTCTTCCTCCAGCCAAGTCGCGTGCTGGCCACCCTTAGCTGCTGCGTAATTCAAGCAGTACAACGGCTTTGTTAAGTAGAATAGGGTGTTTGTCAGTGTACATAAGCGGCTTGCATCGTAACGAGGACTGCTGCCTTTTTGAACCCCATACCCACGAAAACGCCCTAGGCTGCTCACGAGCAGCCGCGAGAAAGAACAAGAATAGACGGGCCGCTCCCGCGGGGATCTCGGGACGAATCCCGGGCATGGGGCGTTGAGAATTGGGTCGAATAGTTTCTGCCATGGGGCTAACGGTCTAGGATTTGCGCTTAGAGGTGAGATGTTAAGTTCCAGTTTCGGGTGCTGGGAGGGTCAGAGTAACTATTCAGAAAGTCCATTTCCATGATTGGGCATTGCCCTGCATGAGTCCCCCAAACTGCAGGTATTAAGAACTATTAATTCCTAGGCCGTACTGCACCGTGACAACTCAGGACCCGCCTGTATCTTCAAAGCATACTGCAAGGTTCCATCTGCTACTGAAGTTCAGCTATGTTCCATTACCCAAGCCCTAAGCTCAGAGAACTGAAAGCTTCAGCACTCGCAATACGAACACCTTGAGGCCGCGACCGGAATGTGACTTCCAACTCAGTCGTGACAGCCCAGGTGACTCCGAGGCCTTTTGTGCAGGCAACGTCTTTTGGGGCTCGGGGTTCCAGGATGTCTGCGCTCACTCTCGGACAAGCCAGGCGAGGCTATTGGTGCAGAGTCAGATAATGCGAGGATTTAAGGGTTAGGGAATTCAGGGTTTAGGGTTTGCGTGTACTTGGCACGTCCAGAACAAGCGTGTGCTGCTTGTTTGTGTTGCACGCACTGAAAAACAAGTTGCGAGCCTGCAGAAGCATTAGCCGTTTTCGGTACATACAATATTACTAGTTGCTGTAAACACCCCAGAAAACTACTTGCACTCTCTAGAATGACCAGGTGTTTTGTATACTCAATGTGCAACCATGTGCAACCACTAGTATAGCAAAACAGTGAAAAGACAAAGCTCCCTGATATGTCGCGATTAAATACGCGGCAAAAGTCTCTTCAACACTGACATAAATAACTATATATACATAGAGAGAGAGAGAGAGAAAGAGAGAAAGAGAGAGAGAGAGAGAGAGCGAGAGAGAGAGAGAGAGAGACTGAGCTCCATGCAAGGGTCATACCATTCGCCCTTGTCCTGCTTGAAGTCAGCAGATGCTTTGACCTTCAGGTTCACGGGGCATGTCCTCGCAGGCAAGCAGCTTGGGGCTTGTGGCAAAGACATGGGTAGTTGTCTAAATTAGTGTCCCCTTTGGGGGATCCTTTTTATAAGGGTGCCGTACTATATTGGGGACCAAAAGGGGAGACCCCAATTTAGAGAACTACCTACATGATCGATCTGATGTAGCAGGACTGTGAATACGAAGGCAATGAGCTCTGTTTCGGGTAGGCTGTGTGGGATTGACATCGTCCCGTCATGAAGCAGTAGCAGTACGGCATGCAGAAGCTCGCAACACCTTGCACACAGAGCCGAAACAAACAGCGTGCAACCCGAAATCTCGCTTGCCGCAGCTCTGGGCGCCTCATGCCCACGTCCATCCTGACGGCGGTGTCTTCCCAAGTGCTCTGCTCGTCGTACGAACCTGTGAAGTTGCCGAGTTCTGTTCTGGTCTCAGGCTGGAGTATGTGGAACTTGCCTAAGTCAAATCTGTTTAGGCTCCTGTAGAGCCCCCCCAGGGTCTAACGTCTTACGGCTCAGGGCGGCTCTTAAGGTTCAGGGCCGGACAATCGAAATTTTAGTGTGCACGACTGTTGGCTCTAGGAATCGGAGTTGACCATGTCGGATTCTATTTGCCCTACGGTGTAGGACTGTTCGGGTGGGCAATCTGAACACCTGCTTCTTTTGCTTCAAAATCAAACCCTGAGCCTAAACCCTAAACACTAAACCCTAGGGCCTAAATCCCTAAAATGCTTCGAGAAACCATCGATGACCAGGTCTTCCAGCTTCAGGCCCGCCAGCCCTGCAAAGAGGCCAGGCACTGCTGTCTCCAAGCAAGTTTTAAGTGCTTTTTGCGTACCCCAAACCCTGAACATCCCTAAACCCTAATGTATTCTAGATAAAGTCTTTTGTGTTCCAGCGACTCATAAGGCTTTAATCATTCTCGGGCTTTTTTGTTTGACGGTCAAACTCGGACAATGCCAGATTTTCGGGCATCAGGTTTGAGGGTGTTTCCGAGGTATCCAGCAGCCCGAAAACGAGACTAGGGCTGGGGGGGTTGTGTCCTATGTTGACAAATTTAAGAGCCCCTAATACACACTAGCACTATCAATTAATCAAGCCCTCTTTGATGAGGCCCGTTTCTGCTCGTTTCCACATGCTGTGCTGCGCCGCTTAATGATTGGACAGCATGGGAATTTGGTCTAAGCAGGTGCCTGTAGGACGAGGATACTAACATCTTCAGGTCCCCTCTGACACTCCCACTTGCAGGCTTCGCTCGGTTTGAGGCTTTGAAGTTCCGCAGTGGACCTCTCCAGAGTAAGAATGGTGTATTAAAGCTCAATAGCTGGGCTGAAGTTGCAGGAACCATACTGGGGATATGCTGTAAGTAGCACGACTACTCAGATGAAGCTCCGATTCCTTAAATTGATTCTTTTATTCCCCCACGCCCCAAACTGTCCATCGCCAAGACCGGATCTCAGCTTCAGGAACACACAACCTGCCTGACGAAATAGCCATCAACGCGAACATATCGTAATATGGAAACTGCAAAAAGTTGGATGGGCTAGGGCAAGTTAAGCACTAAAGAAATCTAGCAGAACAATAGAAAAAAAACATCGCTTGTGAGGGCGATAGGCTGAGGATGACGCTGGCGATTGCTGGAGAAGTGGTAGCCTGGATGATAATATTTTGGCTATGTAAATTCGCTTGTGCCACCCTCCTATCATGATGTTGATGATGATGAAGATGGACAAGATGATTATAGTGATGAGCGCGAGGCTGATGCTGCTAATATAGGTGCCTGAATAATAATTAGAATCGAGCACTAGACTATAATTGTAATAAGGAACCCCCGAAATAGTATAGGTAATGATTATGATAACGGTTGCTGAGCTGGATTTGCCAGACTAATTTCAAGCAATGTCCAGGCTGCAGCGGATCCTCGGAAAGAGTTATATGAATTTAGGGTTTAGGGATTAGGGTTAGGGTTTAGGATTTAGGGTTTAGGGTTCAGGGTTCAGGGCTATGGTTGACCATTGCAGGTCTGTTTCCCGGCACCGGGCACCGCAAGGAAAAAAGTAACGCCCATGGCCTACGACGGAGTCGATCTTCGCGTCCCTGAGCGAGACAGCATCACAAGTGTTTAGGGGGCCCTAAATGCTTCTAAACACACGTTCTCAACCGAAACCGTCTAGCTGAAGTCGCTGCAATGCCTGCCAACAAGCTGTTTAAGTTCTTTACAGCCTGCAACATCCAATCAAGTCCTCTAGGTAGGACCGTCCGTCGTTCCTGCTGCTTCTTGCTCTGACAACCTGTCGGACTTTCAGCGCTACCAAAAACAGAAACAACCAAATCTGCCAGTTGAGTCGAAGCCCTACACCCAGCAACAGGATTCCACAGACCACGTCAACATAGAGGGATCTTAGAAGCAACGTTCTCCGCAAACCTCGCAAAAAGGGGGCCCTCATGACGCAAAATAATATAGGGCTGCCAAATCCGTCCCTAACCCCTCAACGCCGCAACCCTAAACCCTAAAAACCCTAAACCCTAAACCCTTTTTTAAACCCTAAACCCTAAGCCGTTTTTAAACCCTAAACCCTAAACCCTCTTTTGAACCCTCAACCCTAAACCCTTTTTTTAAACCCTAAAAACCCTCAACCCCATGGGAGTGCAGCCTGGTATCTCCAGCCTATAGTCGCAAATTCCGGTGGGGTCTTTCACGTCCGCTGAGAAGGGCGGGGCCCTTGGAGAACATCGATGGTCCAGGGTTTAGGGGTTTAGGGTTCAGGGTTTTTTTCCCTCTCGCATGGCAGAGAACAAAGCTCATAGGCGAGGTTACAGAGGTTCCATATATCCCGGGTTTAGGGTTTAGGGGTTCTATTCTAGCAAACATGATATAACGATGCTGAACAAGAGCTATAAGGATTCCTAGCCATTAATGCACAAGAAATATCACGCCAACGTTTGAAACTGTTAACTACTACTGGGTAAAATGCGCAATGAGTTCAAAACAAACACCCCGTCATAACTAGAACTGTAACAACACGTAACACTTCTGGTTGATTCCGTCAAGGAAACCATGCTGTTTAATCAAAACCTACATAAAAAGGGGTAGTGACACGCTTGATATGTAGCAAGTAGGAATACTTACAAGAAGTCTGCAGATCAAAGCTGGCCAGGCTAAGTTCTTCTACTCTTCGACACGAGCAATGTTGGTTTTGTGGCCATATCACTCCTACATGCAGATACAGTAAGCAGCAGATACCAGCAGCGGTAGTAGTCTCAATCGTCCGTCACACTGTTGCCGGTTCTGACTGCTAGCATTGTCACTGTTGCCACACTTACAGCAGCAGCAATGCTAGCTGGTTCTGCTACTACACTGGCATAACAGCCCTGGCAAAGACAAGCGAATAGTCTTTGGAACTTGGGGCTGTGGAGAGGCACTTGCTTTGCAGACAGCTTCGGTGCCCCCTCGAATGCTTGTCTGGTCAAGACTTCAGCTGCTGCTTGAACGAAAAGATGACAGAAGGTCTCGACAAGAGATGGAACAAACACGAAGACGCTTCTGACTTCAGGAGGAAAGTCCCCAGGCGGCAAGGAGCTCTGAGTCCAAGGACTCGCGATCATACCGAGCGACGTGAGACCTATGATACCGATCACGCACATAGCACCAGCGAGCGAATCTGAATCTACTCCAAACTGCGTCGACGGGACATTGAAGTCACATGAAGTTCTAACTCACATTCAGACGTCCTCTAAACAATACAGTCACATAAGCAGAGACTGTTTGGGCTCAGAGCCCTCACGCCAAGCCCTGCCGCGCAACAGCATTGTAAGTCATGCATCGGCTCCACCATGGGGTCGTTCTTCTGCCTCAGTCATGGGGTTTAGGGTTTAGGGTTTAGGGTTTAGGGCTGAAGTCTGTTTTCTCGAAGGTCTCTCCTTGCTACTTCGGGCTGAAGCTCACGGAGGCCTCAACTACGCACCACAAACTTTTCATACTTGAGCTGACCCTAAACCCTAAACCCTAAACCCCAAACCCCAAATCCTAAACCCGAAACCCTAAACCCTAAACCCCAAACCCCAAATCCTAAACCCTAAACCCTAAACCCTAAGCCCCAAACCCCAAATCCTAAACCCTAAACCCTAAGCCCTAAACCCTAAAC